>JAQQSK010006639.1:0-14339 GCA_028658325.1 Potorous gilbertii
ATCATCATCATCATCACCATCATCATCATCATCACCATCATCATCATCATCACCATCATTACCATCACCATCATCATCACCATCACCATCATCATCATCACCATCATCATCATCATCACCATCACCATCATCATCATCACCATCATTACCATCACCATCATCATCATCATCATCTTCTTTTTTTTTAACAACATGTGCATACATTTACACATGTATATATTTTCATACTCCTTCATTACTTTAGTTTCATTAAGCCCCTCTATTTAAGAAGAAGCTCAGGAACTATTTCTTCCTCTTTCTTTCTTTTTTTAATTTATGGGATAAAGCAAACATTTTCATAACATAGTATAATAAAAAGATCATTGTGCATGAAACTGTAAATCTATTGTGCACAACTTGCTGTTTCTTGTAAATATATAATAAATTTATACTGCAAGTTTTTTCTTCCCTTCTCTCGCTCTAGAGATGGTTACCATTAGACACAAAGAAATGTAGGGGTATGTGTGTATGTGTATCTATATATAAATATACATATATACACATATGTATATGTATGATGATAATATTCAATATAAATTTTAGACTTTAATGAGGGCCAAACTTTGAATTAAGAAGAGTCTAGACATAATAGTCTCGTTTGTTTAACTTAGAGAATGCCTTTTGATGTCAAGCAAGCAAATGGGACTTCCTTACCAGACCCTTCTTCTAGCATCTTAGTGATAAGGCCTGGGTTGTAACTTCAGCTTTGTCAACTTTGTTAAGATACCATAACTTCAAAGGCCTGTTTAGGACAGGAAACCTGGTGGGATTCTCTTATTGTGTGTCACAAAGACATATGTTTACATAGTCTTGAATCACAAGACCCAACAGACACTACTTTGTTAATTGTCTTGTCTTACTAAATTTATGATTTGTTCAACTAAGAGAGTTCTTTTCTCAAGGCAAAACGCGTATCAGCCAGAAGATTTCTGTACTGGATAGCCAGAACATTTTTCTGGCTCCATAATGCATTATGTTACTATTTTCTTTAATAGGGAATTGTTTAATTAATTAAATCATAAAATGTATGCATTTAGCCTGTTGCCTTTTCTCTAACCAAGTTTTCAGGTCAACAATGAGCATACATTACATATATGTGTGTGTAAATATAGGTACATTATGTACATATTCACGCAAAATTATTACATACATACTTCAATTTATCAGTTCTTCAGCCTTCTCACCAGTGACATGTCTCTTAACTACTTAAACATCCTACATGAAACTTCTCCCCAATTTGAAAAACCAAGACTCTCCTTATTACAATATGTTTGACAAGGCAGAGAAAGAACTTAAAAAACCATCCTCATTCCATCTTCCCCAATTCTTGTCAGAATGAATTACAGTGAAGAATTATTTTTGATGAGGGGGGGAAGGTAAGTCACATGGTAAAGGAAGCACCGAACTTGAAATCAGGAAGAATCACCTTCCTGAGTTCAAATCTTGCTTCAGATGCTGACATGCATAGGAGGGCCTGCTGTACAAGTCCCCCATCTACTTTTCTGGAAGGAAAGCTGCTTTTGAGGAGTGAACAATCACTTTAATCAAGTATATGTATACACATATATATATATATATATATATATATATATATATATGTGTGTGTGTGTGTGTGTGTGTGTGTGTGTGTATACATACATACATACATGTAATTCACTTAGGTCAAGGGAAAAAGTTAGCACCCTGAACTTCAGAGAAAATACAAACAAATAATAATCAACCAACAGGGCTTCCAGCTGTCTGACAGTAAGCAATACATACATCACAGATCAACAGACAGATCCAACTGTCTGATCATATGTACATTGATACCAGGGAGAGAAGCATTAACATCTGGGTTTTCAAAGCCAGGGAGCTCCTCAGCACCTGCCCAGAGTCTCATCTGGCCAAAAAAATACTTCCATTGAGTAAGCACTAAAACAAAACCTCACCTCAGAGTACTTACACACTTTTCAGAGTCAAAAAGCATCACAACCCTTGAGAACCAGTGCCTCCTTTGAAAATTAGCAAAAGATGTAAGTCTTCCCTAATCAAGCTTCCCTTAATGTGCAGGCCCATTAATGGGTGGGGAAGCTCTTTAACTCTCATAATTGCCATTACAAATTGCTTAACCCCTTTGTCTCAGTTTCCTCATCTGTAAAATGAACTAGAAAAGGAAATGGAAAGTCATCCGATATCTTTGCTAAGAAAACCCCAAATGGGGTCACAAAGACTCAACACAACTGAAATGACTGAACAACAATAACTTTTACTGAGATATCAATGAGGTATAGCACAAATCAATTTAATATCATGCATTACAAACCCTGATCCATTAAAATTTTTAATAATACAAAGTATCTGATAATAGAAAATTGTTGTAGGAACTCTAAGTTCTTCAGACCTTACTTTGAGAATCAATGATTTACACAGAGTCAAAATATTTAGATATTCTATTAAGGATATCCAAATCATCAAATCAGTATCATCTCTTAAATCTGTGCAGCTATAGAAATGGTCATCTGTGAGCCTTTTTTTTTCTTTTATTGCAGCAGAAGGTAATAATTTATCTTGTCTTGCTATTACTCATAATAGCATCGGGTACCTTGAAGTCCTGAAACAATGCTTTTTTCTCTCCATTGGTATAACATATTGGCATTTCCAAACAATGATTGAAGTAGATTTTGTGAAAAACATTGTTTTATGTGGGGCATAAATGGATCAAATTGAAGAAAAGGATAAAAGTTATTAAGTGAAAGAGGGGGAATAAAAAAAAACAGAATAGAGTCCTGCACAAAAAGTGATGGATGTGAAGTCAGAGGAACTTGATTGAAAGCCTAGTTCTTTTCCTCTGCTAGGAAAACACTTGGGGAAATTACTTAACCTTCCTTGGCCTCAGTTTCCTCATTTGTCAAATGAGGTAGTTGGACTAGATGACTTTAAAAGTCCTCTCTAGCTCAAAATCTATAAGCCTCTTTTCACTTTCAACTGTTTTCTACACATCATTTGACATACAAAAATTCTAGATAGATATTCATATTGTTCAGACATTTCTATTGTGTCCAATTCTTCATGAGTCCATTTGGGGTTTTCTTAGCACAGATACTGGAGTAATTTGCCATTTCCTTCTCCAGCTCATTTTATAGATTAGGAAACTAAGGAAAAGGGGTGAAGTGACTTGCCCAGGGAAACATAGCCAGTCAAGTACCTGAGGTCAGATTTGAACTCAGGAAGATTTCACCACCAATACTCTATGCACTATGTCATGTAGCTGCCTTGGATGTGACTACATTAAGGCAGCTGGATGGATTTTCTGACAGAGGGGAAAGAATGTAGGAAGTAGAAAAATGGTGGTGGGGAAGCCAAGGGCATTAAAGAAATATTGTTCACAAAGAGAAGGTGAAGAGAAAGGAGAAATGCTGTTGTTGAATTTAAGTTGGTGTGAAGAGAATGGGAGTTGATGGAGGATGAAGAGTGTCAAGAGATGAAGACAAATGGAACCGACAGAGGATGCTGAAACACTCCCTTGATAAATTAGTTAACTTGGACGCAAGGAGTCAGGCCACAGTGTAATTATTTGACATTGGAAATTCTTCACTTCCTGGACCTTTCCTGCCTTTCCAAATTTCGTGCCTTCTATTTTCCTTTGTGATCTTTAAGAGGAAGCATACAAACCTCCTTGATTTTCTTGACCATAATACTGCATCATCCATTGTCATGCAAAGGCCTGCCTGTTTCCAATACCTTGAACATTCTCCCTCTCAACCTCCCACTCTTAGAATCTCTGGTTTCCTTTAACAATCTTCTCAAGCAGCACCTTCTACAGGAGACCTTTCTTGGTCCCAGCAACTGCTAGTGCTCTCCTTTCCATAGCACTTTCCATGTGCTCTATTTTTATCTTGTATGTTCTGAGATAGATAAATAGATCGGATCATATGTAGTATATGGATATATACTATATATATATAGTATCTATCTGTATTACTATTATATATATTCAGATATATATACAAATACACACACACCCATACATAATTATGAGTGCAAGTGCATATATACAATTATCCCCATTAGAATGTAAGCTCCTTGAGGACAGAAAGTGTGATTATCTTTTCTATTACTAGTCACAGAACTCATCACTTAATAAATGCTTACAGATTGATGGATTGATAGATAGTCATGCAGTTAATTGATTCTGATGGATGGATGACCCGCTGGTGACCACTCTAGTTGCTTTAATCAGTGTCACTTCTACAGAATGTGTTGGAGTCCTAAGCTGTTCTTGGCCCTATCTTTATTCATTACCAAATTATGATTGGGTCCCTAAAATAATTATAATAAAAGTATTTTATACCAAAAACCCATAAACAATGTTTAAGTATATACTTGACAAAAGACTTTCTTGTCTATTTGTATAGAGAAGCTTCATAAGCATCATGTAAAGCCTGTAGAACAAGAATTAGCCCTATTTTATAGAAAAGGAAACTGAGACTCATAAGTTTAAGGGATCTACTGATAGTCACATATTAAGTAAAATAAGCAGAATCTTACGTGAAAAAGTGGTTTGAGCATTGGATCTAGCATAGGAAGACCTAAGTTCAAATACGGACTCGCATACTTGGCAGTTGTACGACTCGTAAGTCACTTTTTGATTATTTTCTCTTTGGTCTTTTCAACTTTAAAATGAAGATAACGATGTCTCTTTTCTTATAAGGATCAAACCACACAAAAACTGTCATAATTTAGAAGAATTGGAATATAATAGGGCCAAATAAATGCTCATTTCTTGCTCTTCTTCCTCCTTTCCTTCATGTCTTTCAGGGCTATTGCCCTACTGTCTTGTAGAAATCATACAACATATTTAGGCTGATCATATTTTGAGCTTTTGGCAATCGAATCCAATCTCCTCTCCTCTTTATACAGAGGAAGGAACTCAGTCTCAGGACAAGATGTGGTGATCCAAGGTCATACAGAAATTAAGTCTAAGGGGCAGGACTTAGCCCTGCTACTTTTACTTACTGTGATTCCAGATCACGACTATTGCCACTCCACAAGGTTACCTCAGAATCCACCTCCCACAGCATGTTTGTCTCACCAAAAGATGAATAATCATGTCAGTGTTTTCTCTGTTCATAATCAAGGAAGTATTAATATTTTATTACCTCCTCTTGTCATTTCCAGAAAGTTACCAGTGCTTAGGAGAATCAGGATTCGTGCTTCAATTGTCTTTCTTCCAGTCACAGAAATGTAGGGGCAGGGAGACAAGGAACAGGAGCAGCCATTCAAGCATTGCTCAATTCTATTTCAGAATGTCACAGTTCAGATGAGTTTTTAGAAAAGCCTTGTAGCATGGAGCAAGTCCTTTCCAAGAACTGACAGAATTTCATCTGTGAATTGGATTTCTAATCTACAAATAAAGTCAGTTTATACAATACACTATACCTTCGGAGAGCTGAAATCAGGTTTTCCACATATCACTTATAATTTTTCATTATCTTAACTGAGACTCAGAATAACTATGAGATACTATCAGTAGTAACTATATCCATTATTCAGATGAGGAAACTCAGATTCAGATGCTAAGCGACATGCCCAAAGCTATATGGCTAGTAGGTATTAGAGGTGCAGTTCACATCTTTGTTTGCTTGATTTTTATATGGAAAACACTGGCAAACCTTGAAGAACTAGACATGGCAGTTGTTATCAGTTTTTATCTTTTTCACAAAGTTCAGATGGAAATTAAACAGAGAAAACTTACTATTCTACTACTCTTTCCATAATATAAATGTCCTATAGAGTACTATACAGGTGATTTAAAATTACTGGTTTACTTTTAAGTATTGAAATGAAAATCCATCTTCTGTAAGATCAATGAAAGCTCTTTTAAAATAATTCTAGTAGTCCAGGAAAGACAGATGACTACTATACTTCATTTTTTTTCTGAATAATTTTTTATTTCTTTGGCTAGGTCTCTATATTTAGAAAGATATTCATTCCACACAACTAGGTGATTATGCATATTTGTTATGGAAATATTTGACTAAAACAATGTCCTTCAATTTTTATCAATCATTAACATGCACATGGGTTGTGGGTAATAGTTCTATGATAATATTCTAGTGTGTAGTTTATTTATTATTTACTTACCAAGGATATTTTACAGGGTATTTGAAGGACCGTTTTCTTCCTTATTTTATGTAAGATAATCAGCTTGTTACATGTAATTCTAATTGTCAGGTCATATGTAACCTAGAACTCAGTAGGTGTTAAGTGTTTGCAGGCTACTGTGATATGTTGCACAGTTTCTATTTCCTTGTGTAATGGGAAACTGGACAATAAGTCCAGTCTTTATGAAGATGCACAATGTACTTTGGTACATTTTTTAAGCAGATTTGAGAATGCTCATAGAATCTATAATTCCAGTCTAATAACTACATTAAAGTTGGAGCTTTTTGAATGACTGTGTAGCCAAAATTGGAGTACATTTACAAAGGCACTAGTTAGCCATGGTCAGTTTCTTGGCATGAACTCCTTCAAGATTTATTGGCATTAGAGAAGGAAGATGAGCTGCTGAAGGGTTCTGGATTGGAGAGAAGCCTTGGGCCCTCTCTCATCTGAAATCAGCATAAGGCCAAGAGCATATATCCCGGTTAGTACTTCTGACCACGATGTGTCCACTCTTTCTTGTTTCTGGGTGAATGAAATAGGAGATAGATACAAACTTGTAAGCTTTCAAATGTCAGTAGAGCAAGTCAACAGGAACTTCAAAAGTAGAACTCATGTCAGTTTTGGAGGTCAGTCATCAGTAAGGAGTAGTCATTAGAATTCAATCTAGCAATAGCCAAGATTTGGACTCATCAAGTAACAATGGTTACACTGGATTGGAAGTAAACTTAGTGGGATCAATGCTAACTAGTTAGAAAGTGCATTAAAAATGAGCCTACTCTCCCTAGGAACCGAGGTACTATAGGGCAGAGTGTGCTCCCAGATGCCAGAGGAGGGAGAAAGTTTCATATTCATGCTAGATGTTCAAAATCAATACCACTTTTTAGTAACTGTTTTGTGTTAGTTGCTTAAATGGAACTGCAGCACTATTCATTGGCAGTTAACAGTAGGAAAGGAAAAAGAACAGAAGGGGCTGATAGACATAGATAGACATAGAGAAAGATAACCTCATGGGAGCACCTCTAGAACCCTGAGGGAGAGATATAACCAGACTCAATCTAAACCAGTGAACACAAAGTGATTGTTATACTTTGTGGTAAGCACTGAACAACAAATCCAAGATCACTAGGAATAACCCTTTCATAATTTTTATAGCAAATTCCTTCTTATGAATTGCCATCACAAAGCCTTCCATTTCTATAAACAAACCTGAAAAATTCATCCATTTGGTCAACATGCCGTTACTGATATTGTTAATTGTGTTCATGTGAACATAGTCTGGTGAGAGTCCTTGAAATCTGTTTTTGGATCTTAACTGATTCATAAACTTCATCCAGAAGTAAACCATTTAAAATTATATTGGACAAATCCAACGATATCTATCTATTTTCAGCTTTCATTATTCGTTAACAAAGAGATATCTCTATAAACATATTTATCTTCACCAGCAACCATCTCCTTTGTGATTATAAATTGACTAATATATTCATAGCTGCTTTAGAGGGATGAGCCTTGTGTTTTAATAAAATTGTATAAACATTGGTTAGGATAGTTAACATGTCAGTAACTGTCCTTGTTTTATTTTGTTTTGGTTTTTTTGATTCTATAAGTCTATAGTAATACTGCCATTACACAGGTTTATACATTGCTTTAAACACCTTCTTCCCACTGAATTTAGATTTCAGGAAGTCAGTAATTCTCAAAACATATATGCTCATATCTTTATCCTTTACAAATATTATGATTATGTGGTGTACTTATAAAAATATACAATTTATGAAAATAATTTAAAATCACTTTATGAATTACTTCAGTACTTGAATTCAAATTAAAATCTATATTCAAGTTTAAAAGCTGTAGTTTCTAATTTTCTTTGGTACACATCACTAATCATATATTGATTGAATTCAGATTTTATTTTGATGTCTTTGAAGATGGATTCATGAAATGAACATGTTTTTAAATACGCTTTTTTGATGTAGCTGTATATGTCAATGTTTCTTGTGCATAGAATAATTAATACAATATTTCTGTATGGCTGCCTCTTATTTTAGAAACCATGTTTCAGAATCACAGAATTTTAAACTTGGAAAGAGCCTCAAAGGTCATCTAATTTAACCCGTACACAAAAGGAATCTCTAATATAATATAGATGACAAGAGATCATCTAGACACTTTTTAAATTTAAGGAGGATGAATTCACTACTTCTCAAAACAGATTATTCCTCTTTGGCACTGAACACAGTGCAAGAATGCTGAACTTCCACTGGTTACTCCTGATTCTCTCCTTTGGTGTCTTATAGAACAAGCATAATCCCTCTTATATGACTGCATGTCAAACACTTTAAAAGTTCTCTACTATATCCCTTATGAGTCCTCTCTTCTACAGTCTACATCAACTTCCTTCAAGAAATCTTTGCGTGATAGAAATTCAACTGGCTTCATCATCCTGGTTGCCCCCCTCTAGACACTTGAGTGTTAATCAGTGTTCTTCTTAAAAAGTTGTGCCCAAAACAAAATACAGTACTCCAAATGATGGCACAGTACAACAGAATTATGGCTTCCCTCTTCATGAAAGCTATGCCACTCAATGAATTACATTTTCTGAATTCCAATTCCCAGTGTTGACATACCAGTCTGGTAGTCCACTAGAATTCATTAATTTTATTCAGAACAATCACTTTCTAATCACATCACTCCCATTTTATATGAGGGTATTTTTATACACAAATATAAGACTTTTATCATTGTCCATGTTACACTTCATTTTATAATTTTTTGCCAAAGGATCTAATCTGTCAAGATTTTTCTTTTTGTTCTATCCTGACACTATCATAGAATGTGTCAGGTATCCTTCACAACTTTGAGTTATCTTAGAGGTATGTAGCTAGGTCACATAGTGAATAGAGAGCTGGGCCTAAAGCCAGCATAGAACGAAATTCACATCTGGCCTCAGACACTTATTGGCTATGTGAACCTAGTCAAGTCACTTAACATCTTTCCTTATCTACAAAATTTGAATAATAATAAAATATTATTAATAATATATTATTAATATTAATAATATTAATATATTAAAATAATAATACCTACCTCCAAGGATTATTATATATCAAAAATGAAGTAACATTTTTAAGTACTTTGAAACTTTAAAATGTTATATAAATGCTACCTCTTATTATCTACAAATTAGATGAGGATAACATCTATGCCTTCATATGTAGCTAGAAAAATTAATAAACACCACAAGATCAGGTACAGATCCCTGGGGTGGATCATGGAGAATACTTTTAATGTTATTGAACCATTATCCCTGAGTCTGAGCTTCCAATGAATTCTCAATCCATCAAATTTCCTCTACCTAGTTCACATAACTCCATCTTCTCCATGAAAATATGCTATGCATTTTACATAATGTAAAACTATAAAGTATGGGATGTCATATAGTGGTTTTAAAGTTATATAGTGATGGCTTTAAAGCTAGGAAGAAACATAATTATCTCCCAGAAGACACCAGGCTCTATATCAATTATTTTTGACATGATTTTGTTTGTAATATGCTTTAAATAGACAACAGTTTTTCACGTGACAGTCAGTGATTAAACATTCTCACAATATTTGGACTTTTCTTCATTATCACCATCACCATCATTGTTGCTGTTACTTTAAATAAATAAGACCTTTCTGGAGTAACAAGTTTGTACTATAATTTCATGCTACATTTGTTCTGTGATCTTAATTATGTGCACATTTCATCTAATGGTATATATGATTCACACATCTGCCTACCCCATGGAATTCTCATCCATGTCATCTCATGGAGTCATCACAAGGAGTACAGCCAATATGCTGGGGGGGCCTTCCTTGAATTGTTCTAACATTTTGTTAGGATTTATGGGACATGAAGACTGTCCATAAAATAGCCTTTACTCTCAGTATATGCTCAGTCATTCACTTTTTTCTAGCCATACATTTCTCTCATAACAATTAAACTTCACAACAAAAAATTAAAAAGTGAAATGCAAAAAAAAAAGAGCACGTGGAATCAGAAGTGAACATAACTTCATGGATAACATATGACAAAAAATATTGAGTAGACCGTGCATGATATTTGACTAAGCTATGCCAGAAAGATCAAAAAATTGGAACATGATCCTATATATAAATAAATCTTTATAGTAGCTCTTTTGATGGTGACAAATGAACTGGTAACTAAAGGAATTCCCAGAAGCTGAGTAATGACTGAGTACATTGTGGTATATGAATATTATAAGATAAGATTGTTTTTAAGAAATGAATAAATAGAACCAAAGGTAAAGGGACTGGAATAAGCATTCGTGTAGGACCTTCTTTGTGCCAAGTACTATGATGATAACGTTTTACAAATATTTATTTGATCCTCATAAAAGCTCTGATAGATAAGATACTATAACTATCCCTCTTTTACAGATGAGGAAACTGAAAAAAAAATAGCACGTAAGTGACTTGAAAAGGGTCAGACAACTAATAAATATCCGAGGACAGATTTGAATTCAGGTATTCCTGTCTCCAGGAATGTTTCTGTGCTGTAAGAATGAGGACACAAATGATTTCAAAGACTCATAATAATTTATATAAACTGGTGCAGACAGATAACATTGTTATCATAAAAATGAATAAATTTGAAGATAATAAATTTATAAAATGAAGAATATATAAAGTAGAATCAGGAGGATGATTTACATAACATCATTGTAAAAGCAAACAATTCTGAAAACAGAAAGAGCTACAGTGATTATCGCAGAGGGAGACGAATGAAAGAAACCAATACTTGGTCGCAGAGAGGTGAAGAATTTGAGTAAGCATATCTGTACATGTGTGTATATGTGTGCATGTATGTATATATGTATATACACATATAGCAATGTGGGGATTTATTTGCTTGACCACATGTGAGGCAAAGATTATTTTATTTCCCCCTTTTCATTTTTATTGCAGTGGGAGGTAAAGGAAGAAAAATAGATATCTGTTTTTTAATTTAAAAAATTTAAAAAATACACAAAAGAAAAGAAAACTGACAAGGAAGTAAAGAAAAGATTTATCATTATCTACATGATGTGTTGTATTTGCTATGTACGTTTTCTTGAAATGAAAATTTATTGCTATATACTTTGAATCCTCTCTTATCTTTTTCTGTGCACAATATTTTTCCTTTTTTTTGTATTTAAGTTTCAATATTTAAGTTTATAAAAATTTTCTTTTTCTTTTCTCTATTGTATATTTGTTTTTGTATTTAAATCTAAAATAAAAATGGAAAAAATAAGAAAAAGTTAGAAAGGTGGGGGTTGCTAAGTTGTGGAAGGTCAGGTACTTTCTGATAATGTCATCACATAGTTAGTTTCATTTGTTTTAATATTTACCAAGACAGCTCTTGGAGAATGGAAGTAATCTGAAATATTTGTAATTCCAAAATACATCAACAAAACCTGAGATGACATATCTAGGTTTGGATTTTAACTCTGACCCACTTACTGAATTTGTGACGCTGGTTATCTATTTTACTTCTCAGTTCATCTTTATCATTGGCAAAATATGGATAACAAATAACCTGAATAATCACCTCACAAGGTCATTGGGAAGATAAACAATGTTATCTATTTAAAGAGTTATATAAATGTTACCTAATTCTGTATGAATTCAATACCTGTAACTCAGAAATAACATTCTGTAACTAAGTATATTTTAACTTGTAGATGTCATAGACTGATTGTTGGTTTCCTCAAACTAACAGGTCCTTATTTCCAAAAACATGCCTATGGATGTTCCAGTTTGACTATCATTCTTAGAAACTTTAGATTGCCTCTGTACCTGAGGGATATGGAAAAATTGAGTGCCTTGAGCAACAGCATTAAGCTGTAAAGGAGAAGACTCTACATTCAGCCCTCCTCTTTATTTGAATTAATGTGCCCCTCAGGCCAAAGCAGAATCTGTGAGTTACAGTAAAAAATGTCTTCTTCACTTGAAATATTTACTTCAGTGAGTACCTGAGAGACCAATACCTTTTCAGTGAATACTAGTGAAGAGTGAGAGGAGGCATAGTACACATACATATTACATAGTTCATAGTATATATACAATAGTATATAGATCATGTACAAGGAATCCATTATATGTGATTTTCTCATCCCAGGCATAATCCAGTTAGACTATATAAACAAACACACCACCATGGGGTACTGGAGTTATTGCAAATGAGAGTCAGTGACCTGTTGAATATGGTGAGTTTATGTTGCAAAATATTGACTAAAATGGATTTGATTTCTATTTCACTGTGGGAAATGTGTGTACACACACACACACACACACACACACACACACGGAATATGTTATATACATATACATATACATACATACATACATATATATATATATATATATATATATATATATATATATATATACTGACAAAAAATGCCAAAGTGTCAGTAGAATTTTAGCCTTTTGAAGTGAAGGGATGTTCCATTTTTCTTCATCTCCTAGCACAGTGCCTACGTCATTATAAGTATATTGTAAATTAAATTGAAAAAAATAAGAGCTGTCCAAACGTTTTCTTGACACTTATAAAAATGAATTAGAAATCTTTTGGCTTGCTTTAGCAAAGGTGCTATTGTAGTAGGTAATTTTTTTTTCTAAGAAATGTTTATTAAGTTTCTTGCTGACTTAGACAGAAGCTTCTTCAAAACCATCTAATCAACATTCTATCCAAGCTTTATATAAAACCATAATAGACACACCTCAAGAGTACAAAATAGATGATGCTAAAGAACTGCAGGATTGGGATTATAAAATAGAACATGTTTCTGCTTTGTACTGCAATCTGTCACCAGCCTTATGGGCAAAGAACACTTGAGATGATATGTTACCAAACACCATTGAATGATTGCACAGCTAAAGAAATAACACTGTGTTTATAGGGTGAATAAGGAGCCAGAATATTGAAAAACAATGGGCTAACCAGTCACAGAGGAAACCATTCAAATTCAATTTAGCCTTCTATTAAAAAAGGATATTGCCTCTACACTGCTTTCTGTGCTTGGAATTAGATAGTGAATTTATACATGAGTCATACCATACAGTGATTGATTAATCCAACTCTCCAAGCATATTTGAGTAGAAGATGTAGGTTTAGGTCAGCCCATGCATACATTGTTACTGGGGGAGTGGTGGATGAAAGGTGAAAAGTATAGTAGATCATGAGTCTATTTTTCACTTATTTCCCCAGTTAGTAGTTTCATTCCTTGAAGCACTATAGTACAACAGAAAGAGCTCTGAACTTAAAATCATGAGACTAATTAAATCTTGGCTTTGTCATCTGGGTATTCCTTGGGAGAGTCATATAACCTTGTTGGGCCTCGGCTTTCTAATAAATGAGGAGATTGGACCATATAGTTTCTTAAGGTTTTTTTTTTCTTACTATCTCTTTATGATACTATGATCCAAAACTTGGGGTAGACACAGGGTGTTTGAATATTTTCTTGGGCACATAAGAGCAGGCCCTGGTTCATGTCCTCAAATTCCATTTCACCATTTTAAAGGGAGCCAAGAAAAGCATTGTAGTTGGCAGGTTCCAAAGACTCTGTCTTTCAAACATTCTGGGAAGGAGGCCAGATTGAGTTGAAAATCATTGAGGGACCTGTGAAAAGGGATTCTACCCTCTAAGACTGAAAAAAGTGGGCTGTTGTACACCAGGGAGCCACATGGGTGCAATTCAGGTAGAAGAACATTATGAAAACTTTATTTTTTTAAATTGTCATTCAAGACAATGAAAAGAAATTGAGCCACAGCACAATTTTAACTTATAAAAATTTTCTGTGAATATATATGTGTGTATGTATATATGTGTGTCTATATGTGTACACACATATACATATGTATGTGTACACATATGTTTGCATGGATACATATGGGTGTGTTTGTGTGTGTATATACTTAATAGTCTAATCCAAATAATGAGAGAAACAAAGACCTTATTTCTACTTGGGATTCTAATTAAATAGCAGCCTCTTCAAAAACCCATAAATAGGAGAGTTAATTTGTTTTTTTTTTAAATAAATTTATTTAACTTTTTACATTCATTTTCACAAGATTTTGGGTTCCAAAATTTTCTCCCCATTTGT
>JAQQSK010006640.1:0-14339 GCA_028658325.1 Potorous gilbertii
TCTATAATTGAATAGATCTGGTATTAAGCTTACAAATCTTTTGACTATACGAAATTGCCACCAAGAATAGGGACATTGCAGGGATACAACATCTCCCCAACTTCATATCAGTTCCAGGGAGGATTAGATTATCCACTTGCATCAGTCAAGCTTAAAGTCTGCCAGGTGTCAGTGGGGAAATTGAGTCAGGAGAATCCCACCTCAGCCCATGCTGAACAGCTGCTCTCCCACCATTCCCTTGAGATCACCTAATGCAATTCATACCAGCATCTCATCAGCTTACTGGCATCATGGATTGGAGTCTCAGATCGCCTTTCTTACTACCCATACCTGGAATTAGACACTGAAGAACAGTCACTTAATAATCCCATAGCATCTAAAAATGGCAGGTTCCAATAACCAGGATTCAAATACTATTATAGTTTCACTTTGGCTAAGGAACACCTTTTGAGGCAAGTATTAAGTGGCTTACATGCCTTTCTGTACATGTTCAAGTTCCTGATTAAATGGCCATCATAAAATCAAATTTACCAGTAAAACCTTGACTTTTCCATCAATGCGATATTTTACCTGAGGTTACCTTCCTCTAGGAAATTTAGACTGAAATTCTTTTCTCCAGACTAAAGATGTCATTGATTTATTCTCAGTAATTAATTAAGTCTATTGTTTTAATATTAATTGCTTTTACCTCACTTTGAAACATATCCAATTTTTCTCCCCATCACTCCCCTCCCTTTGCTTCCTAATACCTTGCATTCTGATTACTCCTTCCCTCAATGTACCCTCCCCTCCATCACACACCCCCTCCTATCCCCATCTTCTCTCTTTTCTTGCAGGGCAAGATAAATTTCCATACCCCATTCCCTGTAGTTTTTATTTCCAGATTATATGCAACAAAAATTCTCAACATTTGTTTCTAATAGTTTGAATTCCAATTTCTCTCCTTTCCCTGCTCCCTCCCCAGCCCCACTGAGAAGGGAAACAATTCAATACAGACTAAATATGTGTTCTTTTGCAAAAGACTTACATAATAATTATATTGTGTAATACTAATTATATTGCCCTCTTCCTACCCTATTCTCCCTCATTTCCCCCCCTACAATTGACCTTGTCTCTTCTCGAAAGGGTTTATTTCTAGTGACTCCCTTCTCCCATTTTCCCTCCCTTCTAACATTCCCCTGGCTCCACTTGTTGCCTAGTCTGCTACTTTCCTTTGGTGTGATATAAATTTTCATATCAAATTTAGTGAGTATGTTATTCCCTCCATCAGCAACATGTGGGGAGAGTAGCTTTATTTTTACCCCCTTTCACTTTCATCCTTATTTCCTCCACTGAATAAGACTTTGCTTATTTCTTTTATGAGTTATAGCCTGCCCCATTCCATTACTCCCTTTCTTTCCTGGAATTTTCCTCCTTCATCCCTTGATTTTTATTTTATTTAATTTTATTTTTGCATGCATGCATGTGTATATCATCTCTTCTAATATAATACACCCTGTACTGTCTATTTATCTATGTGTATGTGTGTTTGTGTATGTACAATCTCTCCAATTACTCAGATACTGAGAAAAGATTCAAGAATTAAAAATATTTTCTTTCCATGTAGTAATGTAAACAGTTCAGCTTTAGAGAGTCTTTTATGATTTTTCTTTTCTCTTTACCTTTTCATGCTTCTCTTGATTTTTGATTTGGGAAGTCAAATTCTAAATACAGACATTATCTCCAACATTAATTTCCAAGGAATTATTTTATTTTATGAAGTTTTATACCTCTTTTTGCTAATTTTTCCTTAAATATAAGTAGTTATTTTCTTAATTGTTTTTGAGAGTCTTTTACCAAGTTGTTAACTCTCCTTTCATAATGATATTATATTACTCCCATTTCTTTTCCCCTTGTACCAATGTTATTTGACTTAAAAAAAAAACATTTTTATCCTTTTCTTTAGCTCTTAGAGGAATTTTGAAGGCTTGTGTCCTGTCTGAATTTTTCTTTGAGGTTTTGCTTGTAGATTATTGCACATTGTTGTCTTTGTTTCTTAGTTTCCCTGTCACTACAGTGCTTTTTCTATTGTGTAGTTCTTTTGTTATGTTTGCTTGCTCATTTTCAAGCTTCTATTTATTTTGAATGTTATATTAAAATTGGTCTCTATTCACTTTTCGTCTCTGGGTTAGGTGGGAGGAACACTGTGCTTCGGGGTTTTTTTTTAAAATTTTTTGTTTTTGTTGGGTTTTTTTGCTCTGCTATTTTCACAGATAGTTCTGGGATTCTTTCCATCAAAATTGTGTGATCTTTGTAGATATGTGATCTCCCTTTTCCTTGTTTGCATTCTGTTCCTTATTCAGAAAGAACCCCGGCTCCCTTGCTACCTGAAGGGATACTACTTTGCACCTTGGAATTGCCACTGGGAACTGGACCCCTGTTCTTTTGCTCTCTTTCCACTCTGGCACTTTGACAAAGATCCCTTGCAACTTCCAGTCTCTCTTTCTACCCTGCAACTTTGACCTGGTCCTGGGAAATGAGTAATTGATTTGCCAAATGGCATCTGGTTTTCCACTTAGTGCCTGCATTGAGCTCCTCTGTAATTTCTTTTGGACTCAGTGTTAGTGTTCAATTCTCGTCTTCTCTTTGCAACAAGAACATTCAGAACTGCTGCTATTGATACTGCTGCTGCTTCTATCACTGCCCATCAGCTTCAAGTCCCAGAGTTAGTGTTGCTTCAAACTGCATTCTGGGATAGTCCAACCCCAGTGTCACAGACTTCTACATACCTCCAAAGTTGCCCTGGGCTGAAATAATATTTTACCCTGACCTTTTGTTGGCTATGCTGTTCCTGGATTCAATTTGATGCATTATTTTAAAATTCTTTGGAGGGGAATATTGGGAGAGTTTAGGTAGAATGCTCCCTCTATTCCATTATCTCTTCTCTGCTCAGACATTTTCCTTCTTGTAGTTTTGCCTTGCATTCTAAGAGCACTTCAATTCTATCTGCCTGAAAGACAGACAACTGATTTCTTTTATATCTCAGGGCTTGTTTCTTACTAGGTACATTTATATCACTCTTTGGGATTGCCATGCCACCCCAGGTCAAATTCTTTCAATTATTATTAACCCTTGAATTCATTATGGTTCTATTGTCAGTTGCTGTACAAGAACATGCAATTTCTCTTTCCTATCCCTTTTTCCTCCCAGGATTGTTTAACATAAAGTTTCAGGGGTTTCATTTTGCTATAAAAAGTGATGTGATGGCATATTGACTCTCAACAGTATATACTTAAAAAGATATAATATTATTCTTGTACTTTCTCCTAAACACAATACACACAATTCTGTCCATCTACAAACACATACACACACACACACACACACACACACACACATACTCACAGATTCAGTAAAGTACAAAGATCCTACCCTCTCTCTTCCAACGATGTCAGTTACGAAATTGTAGAGAATTGTATAGAATTAAAGATGAAAGCTAACATGGATACCAACTTTAACTACTTACAAAAATGTATTTTTTTCACAGCATGTGAAATAGCAAGACAAACACATTGCTCCCTTGCCTATCACCTGAGAAACACTTACAAAGCACCTGGCAAGTTTATTTAGTTGCCAAAGGAATTGCATGTGTGGGAAAAACTTATTTCTTCCCACCCCCATTTTTTTCTTAGTGTTAATTTTTTAAGCTATTTATGTGAGAGAAATGAAAGTGTTTATATATTCCCATTGCTTTTTACTTCTTTCTACTTTCAGGCATTCTTTTGTATCTTATTCTTTTAATTGTAAACTCTGAAAATTGCATATTAAAAGCTGGTATTCTCCCTAGAATTCAAATCCCCCAATTTTACAAATTAGGAAATTGAGACAATATGATGCTAATGAAAGTTGAAGATCTTCCCTACCCATTAATGGGCCTACCCATCCAGAGAAGCTTGATTAGGGGAGATTTTTTTTTTTTGGTTGAAAGATCCACACCTTTTGTTAATTTTTAATGAGGCACTGGTTCTCAAGTATTGTGATGCCCTCTGATTCTGAAAAGTATATATGTCCTCTGAGATGAGGTTTTATTTTGGGACTTACTCATTGGAAGTGTTTGTTTGGTCACACAAGTATCTGGGTAGATGTTAATGAGCCCCTGGCTCTGAAAACTCAAATGCTGGTTCTTCTCTCTCATAACTAAGTATATATGTAAAAATCAGAAAGTTGGATCTGTCTGTTGATCTGTGATGTGTGTATTGGTTATGGTCATATGCTTCATCTTACCTTTACATCTAGGTCTAACTCTTCATGCCTGCTGACATCAGTCAACACTTTATCCTACCTTTTCATTCATTTCTTCCATTAAACATTTATTGAGAATCTATTTGTTGTGTGTGTGTGTATGTTTGTGCATGTATGTATGGTGTAGGTTTGGAGAAATATTTTTTCAAAAATCATAATTTCCACCCTAAAGACTTTACAAAATCCTCTGACAGAAAATAATTTACCTTAAATTTCAATATAAAGGAAAAATATGCAGATAAAAAACCCTAAACATTGAATAAAAGATAAGCTCAAAGTAGAACTGAATGAAGTAAAAAAATATGAAACTTGAGGAGGGTCTAATGGAAGTTGATGAGAAGGGATTAACCAAAGAAGACTTTCTCCCATCATCCTCTCTTTATCACATTTGTTGTATTTTCAGTCTAATTTAAATTCCTCCTTTTTTTCTTTTCTTTTTTTGGCAAGGAATTGGAATTAAGTGATTTAATCAGGGTCATATAGGTCATACATCTAATAAGTATCTGAGTCCAGGGTTGAACATAGTCCTCCTGACTGCAGGATCTCTGCTGTATCCATTGTGACACCTAGCTGTCAGAAGATTAAAAAAAAAATTATATTCTCTCATCTCCTTACCCTTAAAGGCAAAAATCTCTACCATCTCATCTTGTTATGCCTATATTGGTCTGTTCTAAGTAATAAATACTTATTTTGCATGTACTTTCTGGTTAGCACCATGCGACATGCTGAGGAAATATAAATGTAGAACAGCTTCTACCTTTAAGAAGATTACATTCTCTCTTGAATTCTATCTATTCTACCCTATTGGAACACTCTTCAGTTTGTTTTCTATCTTTATACTTCTTAATCCTAGAGGTATATATATTTAAAGTCCCCCCCCCCACCAAAAAAATAAAGGTGGAGCAATTCTATATAAACTATTGAGGGGAAACAATAATAGTACCATGCAATAATTTTGAGTCCCCTTTCCCAGCATCTTCCATTTGCTCCCTTGCTAACAAGGTATGTAGAAAGGAATTGGGGAAGGGTGTGAAAGGTAAAGTGGAGGGGGGTGATGGAAAAATGTGACTCATTTAGGCTTCTTGGCAAGTAATGCTAAAATCTGGAGAATCCAGAAAATAGATTCTCAAAGCCTGAAGGAAGTTTGGGAAAGGAATCTAGACCAGTATTGAGGCCATCTAGACCAGAAGTGTCAAATATGCTTCAGACTCTCTAGTGTGGCCTGAGTCAGATTAAAATATAACTGGTACACAAAATAAATTAAAATGCAATATAGCATAGGTAATATTAACATTCAGTTTTCTAAGTGACTCTACACCCTACTGGGAGCCTTGTGCATGATTTAGTTCCCTTTATCTCTATTTGAGTTTAACACCACTGATCTAGACCAAATCATTCCTAGACAGTAATTCCTTCTACAACACACCTAGAAAGTATTTGCTTAGCATCTGTTTAAAGTCTTCCGTAATGACAAATTCATTTTAAACAATTCTTCCTATTAAGAATCCTCTCCCCCACCCCCATGCTGAGCTGAAATCTCTCTTCAGTCTCTCTTGGTCTCTGTCTCTCTCTGTGTATATCTGTCTCTCTATTTAATCAATGTTCACACCATTGTCTTCTGCGGCCAAGAAAGGAGAAGCATAATCCATTTTGTTCGTGATAACTTTTAATTTAAGACCATTCTCATGTTCCCCAGGAGGTTCTCCTCCATTCTAAGCAAGCCCAGTTGCTTCAAGTTCTGAATCTCATTATCAAAGTCATAATGAAAGTTACTGTCATACTAAAATCCATCATTTCTGAAGTATTTATTAAATGCTTGCTATGTGCAAGATAATGTGCTAGGTGTTGCCACAAAAAAGCTTAAAAATCAGATTAAATCAACAAACTTATATTCAGTATCTGCTCAATGTAAGTCATGGTGCTGAGAAAGTAAAACATAAGGAACCCATAGAATAATGGGGAAACAATATACAAATGACTATGTATGGAAAACATTACCTCACAATAAACAAGATAAACTTGGAGATTTAGGAGAACCAGGAACAGCTTCTAAAAATGAAACAACCCACAGTAGATGAGACCTGTTTTCAAGAAGAGTAGAATATATAAACAGACCTTTTGCAAGGTCACTAACCTCTCATGGTCCTAGGCAACTCTGTGGTACCAGAAGTTGTAGAGAAGATGTCAGTTTCCAATGGTAGAATTTTCTTACTGAGATCTAAGAGGTCATACATGGATGAAATCACAGGTACATTCAAAAACAAACAAATGATAACAACAGAAAAAACCCTGGAGCATCTTAACAGCATAATCTAATTCTCATGTAATGGAAATTTGGTGAAATGGAACAAATGGATGAAGGTGATTTTTTTCTGATGATCAGCTCAAGTTGTCTACCAGATAAACATAACAACACAGTAAATATAGTTTTGAGACAAATCACTTTTGTGAGCCCCTGTTCTTAGCTGTTTTATTCATGCCTAACCATTTTCTTTTCTGAGCAGGTGAATTCAATTTGAGGAAGTGTGTGTGAGGGAACCTCTCAAGGCATAAATATTGTACTCACATATACAAATACATATATACACACATGCATATATGTATTTACATGTATACATACACATGAACAATATGTATACACACATGCATACACAGATATGTGTATATGTATATATATATATATATTTGTGTATATATATATGCATGTGTGTGTGTGTGTGTATAGTTGTTTATCTTTCATTTTCAAAGATCAATGACCTCACAGGGTGATAACTTGTCTCCATGAGAACTGGATTTAAGTGAGGCAGAGTTGCAGAAAGTACTCAGCCTCTCTATCTCTTCCAAAGTCATTGAAGACCAAGTGTCCAGACAAAAGTCAAAGTTATGGGAGATGGTCAAGGATGCAGTGGATAGCCTTGACATCACTTCTTTAATGTAAGACAAAGCATTCTGCGGCACTTGCTTCAGTTACCTCAATGGCTATTGGAACAAATTCTTCTTATTCTCTTATTCTGCCAGGGAATGTCTTCACATACATGGAGTAGACACTCTTCTAAGTCACTGAAATGTTTAAGGTCTGTAAGTTACTCTCAACATGGTTTAGTCCATTTGTCAAGATGATTTTATGCAGATGTGGCCGCTTCATAAACTATAACTTCTTGGAGCCTGCGATGAGAGTTGAGTGACAGGTGGACACCAAAAGTGGATGAACATTCATTTAAAAGGCTCAGGAAGCCCTCATACAAGAGGTGCTAGTATTCCCTGAATACCTCATGCACCCCACATATAATACAATTGCTTAATAGACTGGGTCTTCTCTATACATACATATATATACATATATATATATATACATACATACATACATACATATATATATATATATATATATATATATATACACCATGGTTTTAGTTAGTTAGAAATTAGTGGTAGAGTAAAATATTGGAAAAAATATGTCTTTAGCATTGATAATCCTAGACCTAACCTTTATTTGTTGTACGTTCTTTACTTTCAAATCAAGCCATTAAAAGGTAAATTGCTTTAAAATGTAGAGAGTAGGAAAAAAAGTTAGTTATTTTCCATGCAATGTCAGAAGATTCTGGTTTGAGAAATAATATAAAACATTCTGAGAAAATACATATTGTGGACAGAGGCACTCAGACAGTAAATAACTTTCTACTTATTTTTGTGAGTAAATTATTGTGTAGGTGACAGCACTATGGAAAAAGTCAAGGCATTCCCTTGGTTTTCCATGCTTGAATCGTATGCCGCTTTCCTGATAATGTCAATAAAGACCTGCCTCATGGAAGCATTTAGAAATTCCTATTCTATATACTTGTATTTGAATTAAACAGCTGGTCACCATTCCAGTACCTGTTCTATTACTGATATCCCAACTGCCTTCCTCTCTTCTCAGTGTGTTCTCCCCAGTGCTTGCTCAACATATATTTTCAGCACAGGATTTATCTCTCTCTCTCTGACTGGTATCTCTATGCTATGGGCACTTTCAGGCTCCCTTATCAAAACTTGTATGTCCACTGTGGTATTTCCTTAAGGTTCTGCTTTCGCTAAGTTTCATTCCAATAACTGGAAAACAAATAAAATTGGAAAAAATAACAAAAGAAGAAAAACAAAAACTTTAATCTAACCTAATACATTAGTAGACACAAGACTATTCCACCTGAGTCCAAGAGTCTCCTGAACACACTATGCATTTTCCCAATCATCATTCTAACTCTTCCGAATTATGGCAGCTCCTATTGTCAGTATCAGAGAGTGATTAGGTACTCCATTGCATTGTGATTAATTGTGGATGACCGAAGAATTGTAAGGGGCTTCCTAGGAAGTATTTTATTAAAAGGCTACTTTTAGTAAACTTTTTCTAATGTTGGTACCTGAGACCTATTCAGTTAAATTAGTATCTCTTCGTTTTAAAAGAAGACTTCAATATATCATTTCAAGGAGGGAGGGGGAACAGAATCTTAACTCATGAAATATTTTGATTGCTTTATTTCTATATTCTGACTTATTAAGTATATAAAGATGTGCTTTATTTCTTACCATTAACATCAACATTCTATCCTTCCTTAATCTTAATCTTAATCTTAATCTTCCTTAATCTGAAAAAAGCAAATGAGTCAATATTTTTCTGTAAAATAAATACACATATACACACCTAGTTATAAATAATTCTTTATTAAGTTTTACAAATCCTTTCATTACTACTCAAGGTCCCACAGGATCTTTTCTCCTATATTCTCTCTTATCTAAGGATCTCTAGATTTACCTAAAAAAAATTGAGACCAATCAAGATATCCTTCCGTTCATTTTCTCCTCATCTAATATCACTCAGACACCTTCTTGCTATCTGTATATTCACTCTGGTCTCAGATGAAGAGGTTTTCCTCCTTGTCAAGAAGACTACATGCAATCATTTATCAAGGACATATGGTATAAATGTTAAAGTTCTTCCTCTTTTAAAGGATGCTATGAGACTATATTTATCTAGGCAACCAGTTATGAAGGAAAGCATAGTCCTTTGCACACTGTGGATGCTTGATAAATTTTCCATTGCAAATTTATTAAGGTGTGTTAGGTCTCAGGATATGGCCATTAAAACAAAATCATCCTTGTCCTTCATAAGTGTATATTTTACTGGATATGTTCTTTTCTCTAAAAGAATAACCAGTTCCTAAAAAAAAACCTAGATTGTACTTACCATTTGTTAAAAAACCCCTCCTGTATTGTAAAAGATTGTGAACTGACCTCAGTGTACACAGATTGTGTCCATTGAAAAATCATAAACTTGATAATCAATTATTGTTTACTCATAGGACACATGAAATTTTTTTGTGAAAGATCCTCTGTAACAGAAGCAGGAGGAAGGAAATAGTAAGCAGAATAGATTCCTTAATTGTGTATATCTCATTATGTTTAAAAGTTTTTAAGTCACATAGTCACCTTTCCCTAAAGTTGGAATGCATTTTTTCTTCCTTGATACATCATTTTTCTTCATACAACATGGACACCATGGGGAAAATAACTGTCAATTTAATGAAATTTAGATAGATATTTTCCCCATATTAAATCTTTTTGATCAAGATGTTCATTAAGCAATACAACCTTAACCTCTTCAACATCTTATCATTTTAAACTTATACTTTTGATGTAGATTTGTTTTTCTTACACTTAAAAACTGCCAGGTGGTTTACCTTTATGACTGAGTAAGATATATTAACAAGAAAGTGAAAGAATATTATTTTTGCATCCATACTTCTTAACAAATTTACTGGTTTCTCCTTTGAAAGAGAATATTGTTTTGTGTGCTCTGTTTTAATAAACAGGTGGCATGTTTTCCCCAATGTCAAAGTGACAAACATCTGATCAGAGGCATTTCCCAAGAAATATATAGCAATAGAACAACATCTGCACATTAACTCAAATGATCTTGATAAAATGAAGCAGGTGCTCATATTAGCATTTCCAAAGCTAGAGAATAATTCATCTACAGAAATTTGATTTACTGTAATTTTAACCTGATTTATACTTCATTAAAAGTAAGCATATTGCCCAGGAGATGTGTGCATTAAAGTACTTCTTGAAAGAAACATATTTAGAAAATTATAATCTTTCAGAAAAGTCTGCCTCTAACAATCTTTTCAACAAGGATCTTGTGGAGGCAGTTTTCTCCTTCGTTTTGGCTTTAAAAATATTTATGTTTCTGTGAAGCAATAAAATTTTCCATGGATCAGCTAAAACCATTTTTTCCTCTATTTTAATAAGCCATTAGAGATGTAATTCAAGCAAACTTTCTATAACCAAACCTACTTTATTATGACATTTCCAAAATGGAATGTAGAAGGGACCATATAGGTATTCTTTGACCTATGAGATGTGACTAAGAAAATGAGAATTATTTTCCTAAACCATATAAACAAATATGACTACTTTATGGTCACACCTTTTTTTTTATTATGACAGCTCATATAATAAAACTGTCTTATTTTTAAAGGGGAAGATCAATTTGTAAATGTGCATAAATAGCCTAACCTGTAAATGAAATGAATTGGAATCCTTAATGTGAGAATTAGTATTTGGGTTATTTTAAAAATGGGAATGTTTTTTATTTTAATCTAAAAAGAAGTCTTCCTAACAGTGAAAGTTTCCATGATCGATTTAAAGGCGTAGATTTTTATCACAATGACAAGAGGAACACTATTATGTTTGCAACTCTTCTAATTTCTAATTTGATTATTGACATCAAACTTGTATAGTAGTAATTGGATACATGTAGCTGTACAGAATAAAGATTCCTAGTTTCACATAGATAATTTTTCTCTTCTATATTGTAAATTTAATGTTCTTTTTTTGCGGGGGTGCGGTAAGGCATTTGTTAAATTTAAAATAAAAAAATATATATATTCCATTTCCTTTTAAACATAGATTTAGTTTTGCACATTTTTATTCTATTTTAAAACATGTATTTTAATGCACAAATTCTGCTTACTTAAAAATCAGTGAAAAAGAATTTTAAGGCAAATATTCTTTAATTGATCATTAGCATCAAGAAAAGTTCAAATAGTTCTTATCACAATTGCTAGTGTTAGACATCAGTTAAAATCCATAGTTTCTTGATTTTCAAACAACATTGAGCTTGGTTTGATAGACATAATGAGCTTTGAAGAGATGCCAGTATTTCTACTGAGACTTATGGTCTCAATTTAAAGTCAATATCATTAAATTTGGTAAGACAGTAGAGACCAATTTTAAAGGACGATGCAGGTTGGTACTCTGACATGGACATTTACCTTGTATTACTTTATTTAGATTTTGTAAACAAAAGAGTTTCTTTAACAATGATTGTTCAGCTTGTCTCTGAAAAGTATAAGCAGGAGAAATGTTATTGGAAGGAAGACTTAAAGAAATTGAGAACTAGAGGCTATGCTGTGCAATGAAGATCAATTTGTTCTGCTTCTAATAAACATTTCCCTTGTTGTTCAATCTTTAGATATTTTGTTATAATTTAATGAGTATGGTTTGCTATAGATTACTCCTCTAATTTAAGAAGTGTCAGGAGAACAAATGAGACAGAAAATTGTATTATCCATCAAACACAAATTAAAATAAAAAGATGTGGCCGTTAAGGGTATCACTGATTTATGATATAAGGATATTTGGAAAATACTATGAAGGAAGATGTTGTAAGATCTCTGCAGTACCACATCATAGAACAACAAAATGGAATCTAGGGAAAAGCAGAAGCTTTCACAAACAACCTAAGTAAAAACACTTTGAGTGCATTTATTGATGAAACAAGGATAAAAACAAACAAGAATAGAAAATATATGTCAAGATTTCTCTAATAAGTTCTGTTCTCCATCTGTTACAGGATAGCCATAGCATTTAAATTCTAATATCACATTTTCTGAAGTGTCTCCTACACCAGTAAAAATGGAACTAAAGATGGGATAGGGTGAAAGTCACATAGCTTTGAGGGTTTTGAAGAATCAAGCCTTAAAATGTCTTAAAGAGGAGAGGATACAAACATACTGACAAACATGGATATTATAATCACTCCAAAATGATCAAGAAAATATTAATAAATACCAATCCATATGACTACTTACATCAATAAAAATCCTCATAAAAATAATCTACAAGGAACTTAAGTACATCCTTGACATACAGCACAATATCTTTATAATGGAAGACAATAGGTAGGTTTTCACAAATGATATTATAAAGTAGGCTACAATTTCACAATCACATAATTGACCAAAAAATCTAGAGTATACCAGATCTCACTGTTTATTATTCATTGCCTTTACATAATTATTTGCTTATGTTAAGAAAAACACTTTTCTCCAATAAAGTGCATATTAGGCATAGTATGCCAACACACATAAGATTCCTTGAAAGGTAGAACAGAGACATTTTTTTAGATGACCTTATCACTAATGTCTGACAAAGCATAAAGGAGGGATGTTTATGCTTGTCAAAAGGGTTTGACACTATTATAGAAGATGCTTGAGGCAATGTACAAATGGAAGAATAATTCACTATAAATGATTATTTAAAATTTTTTCTCCTGTTTGTGGATGATACTATATTATTGCAATAAGATCCATAACATTATGGAACCTCTTAAATAATATACAGGAATTTGGTTTAAACATCTACGAGGGAAAATACAGAAAAAATCCCTAAACTAATGGATGAAGAATGACAATGTTCTTCAAGTGATGCTGTCTGGCTAAGGGCTATAGAATATTTTAGTCTGCAAGAAAATCAATATAACATGACCCAAAAGACTATAGAGATGTTTTCTTGAGTAGAATGAAACAAATTTCAAATTAAACAATACCCATGAGAAGGTATGTGAAAAGTATCATCAGAAAGATGTATGCATAGAAAAGAAAGAGGTCTGATCATGTGGTGAGAACTGAGGAGTGATCAGTGAACAGCCTGCTTGATTCATTGTTATCCACGCAATGTTAGAAGAACAATAACAGATCACAGAATGTTATAAAAAAGTTTCCACCTTATCTTAAATTTGGGATGAGTAAGAGTCATATAGCACAAAATGGCAAAGATGGGTTGCTATCAGCATTCCTAGAAAGATGTTATTTATGTTAAGTAGATTACAAATCCATGAGTATGGAAGTTTCCCCAACACTTAATAGTGTCTAGCACACCTTTGGCATCTGTTAAAGGTTTGCTGAATTATGAAGTCCTAATCTTGTTCTTTGCTTTAAACTTGGTTATGTGAATAGAGCAAAGAAGAATGTCTCTATGGACACACATATACATATACGTACATGTATATATGTCAGAATATAAATTCAGAACTGCAAAAGAAACTAGAATGTTTTCATTTATCCTTCTAATAGATTTAAGCCATTTTGAAGCAATTTTAAAAATCTTTACTTGAGCCTAACGTCAGTTATTTTGAACAGTAAACCACATTTACCCATTTGCTTTCAACTACACCCCCTATAGTATTTGTTCAAGAATCTATCCTACAATTATACTAAATAAGATTTCATTATGACTGGAGGAAAAATAGACCAGAGATCTTCAAAATGAAGTTGTGGGAAAAGACTGAAAAGGGACATTTTCAGAGATAGTACTAAGTATATAAGGAACTGTGGGTCAGAATTTAAATATATTTTTTCTCAGGACACTGAAGGATAGAAGAAGCACTGATAAATTTGATGTGATGGAAGTAGAGAGTTGTTTACTCCCTGAATAAGCACACCTTTCAGACCTGTCAAATCCTATGAAAATGCCAGGATAACTAAATATAATTCTGAAAGAATAAATTGTTAACACTTACAAGTGAATTTTTGTTTTAATATTTAATATTTAATTTCAATATTTTCAATATTTAATATTTAATCCCATTTTAATATTTTCAATATTTAATCCCATTTTAAACTGCTTTATAACTTAATGCACTTCAAGTATGTGTATACTTTTGTTATTGCATTGATGTGACTTATATGTGTGTAATCTTATGACATAATTTATTATAGGAGAAGTCAGCTAGGCCATGA
>JAQQSK010006641.1:0-14338 GCA_028658325.1 Potorous gilbertii
ATCCCAGCCTTAGTCTATGGGATAAGGATTCAACATTGTGTTTGTACGATCATTTCACCAACTTCTTTTCCCTTTGTCTAATTATTTCCATATCATTCAGAAAGAATGTTCTCTTCCATGGATTTAATCTTTCACAAGATTATGTAGGCATACTAATTTACCCAACTGAGGAATAGAGTAAATCCCATTCAAATTGACCACTTGTTTTGGTTACAGAAATTTGCCATAAAAAGGAAAAGTAAGGATATCAGTAGATAAAACATCACAGTTCTGCAAACAAGTAATATCAATTCCACTTCATAGCCAGACTCTGAAATACTCATTTGGGAAACTCCTTTTTAAAGGAATATAGTGGGGATACTGAGCCAGGAGGATCACATCCAAGGTAGAGGCTAGAATTGTCCTCTCAGCTATTCCAGAGGAAGATCTCCTCCTGTAATGGCCACATTTTCTCTGAATATCTTGTGGCATTTCTCTCAAATGGTGCATTATTGATTATTGATGGATTTTTATGATCCATCGGATAACTCAAACCATAGTTTGTTGTAGTACCAAGAGTTTTTACATCAGGTGCAAAGTTTCACTACTCAAAAATTTACCAGAACTCATATCTTGAATTTTAAATTTTTCCTGGTGCAAAAGCCAATTACTAGAGAGCATTTCTATATATTTCCAAATTCTCACCACAAATTCCTACTTTAAGAACTTCATGACTACTCAGTAGGAATTCTACTATAAAGAAGACTTCATACAGACTTGATTAGAATTTATGATTAGATGGTTCCAAATAATCTCATTTTATTTAGCAACCTCATAATCTGGTAATACAATTCTTAATCTAACAACATCTAGATAAGACAAATTGCTCTTCTAATGACATAGGTAAAGTAAAATTACACAACATAAGAAAATTCAGAAATACAACCATATCACAAGCATGTATTTAAAACTTGAAACAGAACCAATTAATTACCAATCAGGTGACCATAACTTAGTTGAATGAGCAAATCAAATCTGAATTCATAATCACTAGTGATAATATTTTAATTTCTAAGGGCCAGTGTTCTTATCACTTTAAAAGAAGAGATTATTATCCATAAATTTACGTTTTTGCTCACCTAGAGGCAACTCGCAGGAAAGTCTTGCTGAGTCCTCCTGCAAGGATCTATTGGCCAGCAAACCAGGAGAGAAAGATGATCCTGTAGGTATGGGTGTGGGAACAGGGAGTGTAGGGGTGTAGAGAGAAAGGAATACCCATAGTTTTCCGAATTCCGTAGTGAAGAGAGAAATGAGAGAATTGGACTTACCCTTCCAGATAGGGCTTTGGAAGGTGTATCCAGGTCCATGGCCTCCAACCACTGGAACCAGAGCCTTCCTGTCTTGGCTGGAGAGGAACTATAGTTCCTTCTGTCTTTTACCTTTGAGTCTTAAACTAGAAAATGCATATTCCTCAGTAAGGGGAAGAAAACGTTAGGGACAGACAGAAAGCTTGCATCTAAGAAGTGCCAGGTGCAAAGACCCACCTACTCACCTCCCTCAGTGTCCCATGGGGGAAGGGAAGGAACAACACAGGGTAAACCAAGGTGCTGGGGGAACAACACAGGGTACAACGTCTGCTCAAGCCGAGCAAGGTGCCTTTTATTTAAGTTTTGGAGACCAAATTTCTTACTAAGCTTACTGAATTTCTTACTAATTTTAGAAACCCTGTTCACAAATTACTTTTCTAGATTATATTGAGGTCAGGCTGTGTTACACTGGAATACTAGTTGCTTTTCCTTAAGATCTCCAAGCGTCTCCAAACAACCTCTTGCCACTTTTCCCAGCATCCCAGAAAGAGAGGAGAAAAAAATGTATGTGACCCAGTGAAAGGGCGTCCGCTTATACAAGGGTCAGCAATCTGACTGACTGCTCAGAAGTCAGTGGAGCTACAGAAGCCCCTGGCAGAGTATGGGAACTGCAGGGATCTCACTGCTAAGGACACAGTGGAAGCAGAAAGGTCTGGGGAAGAAAACAAAGAAAAGAACCCTTACCAATGATAATATTTAATATAAAAATTTTGGACTTCAATAAGGACCAAAGCTTGAATTAAGTAGAGTCTGGACCTAATAATCTCCCTTGTTATCTTAAGTAAATGCTTTTGTGGTGTGTCAGCAAGTAAACGGAACTTCCTTACCAGACCCTTCCCCTACCTTCTTACTGATAAGGAAAAACACAGATGTCCTGGGTTGTAATTTCAATTGAAACTTTTCCTATGTCAGCAGGATACATGTCATCAGAGTGGTGGGATTTTCTCCTTACCTTATGTCACAGTGACATGCTACAGAAAGGAGATTCATGCAGCTTGGGATCATAAAACTCAATTGACGTTGCGTTGTTAATTGTCCTATCTTACTAAATTTATGATATGTTCAACTAAGAGAGTTTCTTTCTCATGGCAAAATGTATAAAAACAAGAAGATTTCTGTACCAGCCAGTCAGATTGGATCCTGGCTCTGTAGCACTATGTAACCATTATTTTTATGGGGATTTGTTTAATTAATTAAATCATAAAATGTATGCATTTAGCCTGTTGCCTTTAACTGAAAACTTTAACCAAGTTTTCAGGTCAACACCTCTCATCCCAGTGGCTAGGAGAAAATCATTGGAGTCCAATTAATATTTGGACTCCCGAGTTTAAGCACCATTATATTGGAGAGAGAAAGGAGAGCTAGTTCAAAACATGAATGACTTCACATAGACCTTCTCTGTAGCCACTGGGAGCTTTAATGAGGCGAAAGCAGCGGGCCTGACATTTAGCAAGGAGCTAAACAAAGGCCACAAATGAGAATCCTTAAAAGAAAAAATTGAGGTATGATTTTCAGACGTGTTTCATCTAAGGATGTATTCACGTAAGTTAATTTGAAGGTTTATGGACTATCTATATGAAATGTCAGAGTGTCTTTAATTTCTAGGGAAATATTTAAGGAAAATTTGTTGTTGTGATAAGGTTAAATTAATTGGTTTTATCCTTCTTGACTTATAAATCTCTCCATTTCAAACACCTTTTTGACTAAGAAACTTTGTGATAGAAATTCTGTAATAACTGAGAATTTAGTTTTGTTATAATACTTTGTGAATCTGTGTTACTTTACACAAACATAGTTTAATGAATCCCAATTTTAAAGGTTTATTTTTGCTTTAAGGAGGGAGAAAGAAATATCTGTCATTTTAAGTTTCGTAATAATTTTCTTCATAAAAGTCTAGTGAACAGCAGAATAAATTTTAAACTGTTTTGGGAAAAGGGGAAGTACTTTGAGAAGAAAAGTTTTGAAAAATCTTGTGTGATTTTTAGAAGGTCTGCTAAAATTTCAAGGTAATTCATTGCTAAATTAATGTAATGAGCCATAAAGCAGAAGAGGTATTGGTATTTTGATCTGAATTTATTGTCATTCTATGGCCTAAGTAAGAGATAAAATTTGTGTTTGAACATCTTATGTAAAAAACTTAAATCCTGAAGTATCTCAGCTTTCCAAAGTGAGTATAATTGGGGAAGAATAACAAACTTATGAAACAAAGACATAAATCCATCAACCTGTATGGTTAACCATTAACCTCTTTGCTTTGTTTAAACTGGAATGGTATTCCAGCACAGTTATGCTAGTAAAAAGTAATAGCCTATGAGTTATCTTGTCTTATGGTTAAATGTAAAGGAAAACTGGATGGTCTGAAGAATAGGACTGAGAGATTTGGAAAGACAAATAAAGATCTGATTAAAAATATGGAAGGCAGATAAAGTTTGGGAACACATGACCATCATACAAAGCCCTCTTTTCCCTAGATAGCTATTCTGGCTACTTTTGTGTCAGTTTCAGAATGTTTAAGTATGTTTAGAGAGTGTGAGGAAGATTTTAAGAAGCCAGGAAAGATTATGTATCTTGATTTGGTAATTAGCAACTCAATCAAATTTGAAATGGCCCTATCTGAAGGATGCCAGGCAATATTTATTTGCTATGTAAGACTGGGACTTCAATTTACTATTGTTTTAAGTTCTTATTAGAGGAATAGTTGTCTAAGTTATCATAAAGCCAATTGGCATGTGCTACAGCCTGAGAACAGTGGATGTCTGGAAAGGTTTTGGAGATGGCTATGGACACAACCTAGGTAGGATCTTCTTAACTCTATTTCCCAAATGTTCTATTTTCTTTCTGAAAAAGAAAATTCCCCATCTGATTATTCCTAAGTCTTGCTTGCAGCATCTAGTGACCACATGATTGGCTATCAGATAATGATGCTTTCCTGGAATCAAAGAGAACTAAGAAAATTCTTTCCTTTTGTAAAGACATATAACATTGTCATTTTTTTCTTTTATAGCAAATTTCTATAATCAAGAAGTTCTGTAAGTACAATATTAAGTCTATTAAATAGGAGATGAATATTGAAACATCTCTGAGTTACTATTATGGGATATAAGAATGAATAACTTACAATTTTAACCTATATTCATAGCCAAATAATCAAATAAATATACAGATAACATCTTCCAAAAGAGGAAATGATTAAAACAAAGATGTAAGGTGATAGATGTATAATTAGATAGAATATCAAAATTTTGAGGAAAAGTAACAGGATCAGACATTCCTCTAAGAATTATGTACAGATATATCTAAAATTTATTGTTTTGATAATAGATCTCATATTTGGATTTTTGCACAAAATTGTATAAGATAATAGTAAAAGTAAGTTAATTTATTTCTTCTTTAATTTCCTGTTCAATAATTTTGAAAGGTAGATGAGTTCATTTTATGGTTGGACCCTCACATTCTAAAAGATTCTTCCCCAGATACAGGATTGAGGTAAGGACAGAATAGAAAATGACATATAAACTGAAATTCTCTGAAGTTTCCAAAAAATAGAAAACAATTTTTTAAATCGTTACAATTTTAATATTCTTATTAAATACAACTCAAAGTCTTAACTGCAATGATTTTAAAGTATCAATCAATCATACAATCAGACCTCAAGTGACTTTTTCCCTCAACTGTCAAATACCAAGTAAGATGGCACTCGTACATTTCTTGTCTGCTGAAGCAGATATCTCTAGTTAAAAAAAAAAAGAAAGATAAAAAGAAAGAAAAGGCCTATGAGAAATGCCAAGAATCCAAGGGTTCATTATAAAGCCGGTTTGGCCTTCGATTTGATGTGGAGTGTTAAGTTTCATCAGACATAGAATTAGTTAATTAGGAGGAATAAATAATCTGTATTCAGTCATCCAAAACATAAAATAGAATGCATATAACAAAGAATGGACTTTATGGGAATTGTCATCAGTACACCATGACAGGGGAAAATCTCAAACTCTAAAACTAGTTTTTTAAAAAAAATCCTACATCATAGAAAATAGGGAAAGATCTCTCTCACTCTGTCTGTTTCTCTGTCTCTCTGTCTCTCTGTCTCTCTGTCTCTCTCTCTCTCTCTCTCTCTGTCTCTCTGTCTATCTATCTAAATTAGGATATGATAGAATTATATATTTTTCTTATGCGTGGCAGGAATTCAATAAATATTTCTTTAACGAATTAAGTAGTGATCAATCATTCTATGGTGTTAGTTTCCTGGTGTGTTTTGGGTTCATAGATTTTGATTGTTTTTTTCTTTCATGTAATTTCACTGAGTTTCAAAGAAGCATACCCAGAAAGTGTAAGGTTTGGATGGGAATTAATGAGAACAAATGTGCCAGTTTACTTGTTCAAATAGAGTAGCTATCTTTCCATTGATAACTATATGTATGTTCTATTACCTTACATTTCTTTAACATAACTCTAGTTTATCATGGCAATGCAATCATCAATGTTTTACATCTTTCAGAGAGAGATAATATCATCATTTGCAAAGTGCGACCTAAAATAATCTTGAGTTACTTTATTATTACAAAATGTCTCTCATCCTATTTCCCTGACACCTTAAGTATAGTTTTGTTAACTAGTAGGTTTTAAGTAAATTTCAATTAAAAGTTTAGGAAACAGCAAAAATGCCTGAACTATGGATAATACCAAAAACAAAAAATATGTGCAATCTACATGAGGCAATCCTACCATTAAAAATTCTGGAATGACTATTCACTAACAATGTACATCTCATTCTTTCCCTGAGCCTCTGCTTTCCTCCTATTGCTTTCTCATCTTAAAATAAGTGTAGATTTGGAGAATAAAGCATTTTGGGTTTTCAAGTACAAGAAAGAAGATTTTATCAAATGGTCCATGAAAAAAGATTATATCATCCATGAGAATAACAACTTTCCTAAGATTTTTATCACAAAAATTAAAATGGAATTTAAGAGTACACACATTTCAACAATGTTAAAGGTTGCTGGCAAAAATAAACATTTTAGCTGAAAATCACATGAAATAAGAGTAAATCAACTATCTGTTTACTGATCTATAGATCTATAACAAGGTACAGATTTATTTGCATGTGCTCAAGCAAACCTCTTTCCTAATTTCTATAATCATTTTCTCCTGTCATTAAGTCTCGCCATTAGCCTCTCTCATCCTTCCCTCCTTATCTCAACTCTACAAAATGATCAAGAACTCAACACTCACACTAATAACCTGGAGTTTAATTTTAATTCTTTTTCCTTACTTTTACTGGCTACATATGCCTTCAGTCCATTCTACCCTTAGAACAATATTCTGCAGCAGCCCAACCAGATAAAACAAAAAAATCACCACGTGTAATTTGGTAACTTATTTATTTTTCATAACAAGGGGAGAGAAAAGGTGATGGCTCAGATACACAATATAAAAATACACTCAGTGGCAGTCTGAAGTTTGAATATGTTTTCAACATGTTAAACAAAAGTTAAGAAGGTAGAAGTCATGTCTTTCATCTTCTAAATGCATGGGTAGTATAGACTTTCAAAAAAAACCCTCAATCACTTCAACCTCAAAACTGCTTTTACAACTCTCCATGGTTGAGAACTGTGTCAAAGAACTGTAGGTTTACAATCCTATTTGCAAGGGTTTGTCTTGAATGGCAGCTCTTGACAATAAACCTGCCAGTTCCAATCTCCAGGATTCAATAAATCCATTCACAACAGAGAAAACAGGCCCACCAGTGGAGCTCCACTGGATAATGACAGAGCCAACTACAAAGGTACGAGGAGTATTACCACTGCCTTGGGTACTATTCTTTGGAGTGTGTAGTGCAAAAGGTCTATATTGCTTTTTCATGCATAGTTTACTACCCTACCATGCCAATAGCAACACCCAGATTGTTCCATAGTTAATTCTTAAGTTGAGCTAGCAGTTGGATTAATTGAGTTTTTCCCTGCCAGAAGTAATCCTCTATTCAGGGGTCATTATATGAGCAGCACACTTCTAATATGGATGACAAAGCTATCTCTTATGCTGTGCATTTAACACTGCAGTGATAATGTTCTTCAAAATGAATGAGCTCATATAAGTCTTTCTTATACAACTAAGTTCCATAAAAGAGTTTGAAATGATCAAGTGTCCTTTTAATTCATATTTCAAATGAACAGCACACTTACAATCCTACCTTGTGAAATTTATACTGACTAATTATAATTACAATGTCACTACTTTCAAAGTCCTATTGTAACTGTCACTAAAAATCTTTATAGTAAAACAGGATATTATTATTGCACACAGAAAATAAATAAAGATTTTGGAAGCTACAAATACAAAGATGTATTAGGAGACCCAGAATAAGGATCCCAAGGCCATGCCAGTGACTGCCCCAGCCAGCATTCCCAGGGTCAAGTCCCCATCATTGTCCCAGTAATGCTCACGGATGATGACATGGTTGACTGGCTGATGTCCATAAGGTCCTGGATATGGATACTGGTATGGTATCACATAAGCCTGCCCATTAGCAGCATAGATAACTTAAGTTCCTGGAGGGTATGCGCCATTATAATGACCATAGCCCATACCTCAGGAGACAGAGTGGCATAAGCTGTGTAAGGAGGAGGAGAAGAAGCCACAGCAGTCTTATCATACATGACTTCTGAGACAACATCGGCTGTATTTGTCCTGGCATCCTGGAGTGCAAATTTCCATGCCAAGCAATCATTTTCACTTTCTGCAAAGATTGATAGTTTTACCATCTCAGCAAACAATTTGCAGTATGTGTTCTTTTGGCTTACCCTCAGGAGGCTGAAAATCACAGCACTCATTTCCCATTTGGATGTTGATGCTATCCACCAGCATGTGAATCTTATCTTCTATGTTCTGCCTAGTCTGGTTATCATAATAGATTCTCTGGCCACCTGACTACAGATCAAACCAGTTTTTTTTTTCCCACCTCTTCAAAATCATGCTTTCTCAAAACAGCCAACCACTCTTCATAAATGCCACCCCTTCACCTTCAAGGGAATTCAATAGGCCATGAAACTCAATGTGGGAGTCTGGTCAGATGGACAAAACGACAGACAAACTTACTCAGGTTCTTCCCTATCTGACACTGGGAAGAACAAATTTTATGTGATCGCGCTAACTTATGGTGTCAGAATTCTCTGGGAACTTTTAGATCTGAACCAGAACTCCCTCTTAGAACTGTCCACAATTAAAACCTATTGTCAAAGAAAGAATGTTTAGGCATCAGATAACTACATGACACATCTGGCAATCAAAAACTGATGTTTAATTGGACATTAAGAATAGATTCCTGGGATACAAGGAACTTAATATTAGTTAGCACTGGTAATTGCATTGTTTTGTATAAGTTTTCTTCTTTTTCTTGGTGACATGTAAAACTCCCTTCTCAAAGCTAGTCTACTGTGAGGCATCTATGTTTAATATGTACTTGACAATGTAAAACTGAGATTTTGTGAACTGTGAGAAAAACTTTATTGCATTGTTTGAATCTAGCTCTGCATGGCTGAGAAACTGAAATCAACTAGGAAACTGCAGTATTTCTATGTGCCTTTAGCCATGTTAACTACACTGTACTGTGTCCTCTCAATTATCAAATCTTATATTTTCTGGGTTCTGGGAGCCCCTGCCAGGTCTTTCTGTATAGATTTTTGGATCCATCTGTCACATACATTGTCCCTGCTCCTGAGTGGACATCGGAGTCAACAGGATACCTTGCCCTCCAGTTTCGAAGAGATCCGAAAAAGACAACATCAGACGAAGACAACTTTCCCGAGAGGCCAGGCCAGACCCGCACAAAGAAGAGCTCCCTCCCTAAAAGAGTCCCTTGCATACCCTGGACTCATTGTTTAGAGGTTTCTGTACCTTTCTCTACAGGCGAAGGCTTTGGCATCCCTTTGACCAGAAGGAGGAAATGACAACATTTAATATCTTTTTGGACTTTAATAAGGACCAGAGCTTGAATTAATCAATCAGAAGAAGTGCCTGGATCTAAAAGGCTCTTTGTTCTCTGAAGGAAACTCAGAGAATATCTCTATATTATATATAATATCTATATCAACAAGGCCAGATGTTGCTGATTTAGCATACTTTATGATGCCCTCAACCTGAGAAACTCTTTTGACTAATGGGATTTTTTCCATATCTTAATATTTTGTGGACATATACTATGTTATGGTATATTAATGATAATTTCAATTGACACATTGTCAACTCTTTTACCTTATTGTATTTATAACTTATTCACTAAAGAAAATTCCTTTCTTATGTTATAGTTAAACACATACAGAGACCATAAATATGAAGGACATAAACATCCTGGGATTGTCCTAAAACAGATTTAAACCTCATCATCCTTGTATCAGACAGTAAGAAGTTTCTTTCTGGCACCATGTCCATGCAAGCACTAACTTTAATGTAATAAGCAATATGCATTTAGCCTGTTTGCCTTTTTAAACCAAACTTTCAGGTTGGCAACATACATCTTTGGTCACCCTTTATAGTGCCACCTGCATTTCTCTCATGCATGCCCCCCTCCACACATCACTATACACTCTTGTCTTGGAAGGGAAGTCTTATGAGTGAATGAATGAATGAATGAGATTTCATGAGGTGATATCTGTGTGTCAGGGGCTGTGTTAAATGTTGGGGACACAAATACAATCATGCATCTCATTCTCTGCCCTTGTGGAGCTCACATTTTGAAAAGGAGAGACAAGACATACAGGGGAGATGGAGCCAGAGGAGAAGGTATAATATGGGCTGTAGCATGATTTGGAAATGCCCAGGAAGTGAGCTAGAGTTCCAGCTCCAGTGAAGACAAAAATCATTTTTAGAGCCTTTTCCTCATGGTTCCTTCTGTCCTGCCATTACTGGGAAGGCTCTCTTTTAGGTTCACTTCATACAAATATGTCGCTTGATAATCATTTAATATCATTTGAACTTCAGTAAGGGCCAGAGCTTGAATTAATCAACAGGGGAAGAACCTTGACCTAACAGTTATTCCATTGTTCTTGGAGTAAACTCAAAAAATATCTCTTCCTACATCAAGAAGTCCACATGGGGCTGACTTAGGAGAATTTTTATCTCTGTTTAGGTCATTAAGAATGAGAAATTTAGCCCAAGACACTATCTTAAATAATGGAACTTTTTCTGTATCTTAATATTTTGTGGACATATACTGTGTTAATGATATATCATGTTAATGATAAACACACACACACACACACAGATATCCTGGGTTATAATTGCAATTAACGCCTTGTCAACTCTCTTAACTTATTGAACTCACAACTTATTCAATTAAGAAAATTCCTTTCTCATGGAATAGTTATGTACGTATAGATTCCATAAATCTGTAGAACAAAAACATCCTGGAATTGTGATAAAACAGATTTAAGCCTGGTCATCTTTGTATCAGACAGTCAGAAGTTTCCTTCTGGCTCCATGATGACCTCTCTGCTAACTTTGAGGGAATAAACAATATGAAATTACTTATCACCTCACCTATTATCCTCTTAGTCCCAGCTTTTGGGTTGACAGTCTATATAGCATAGAGATCATAACAAGGGGAAAGGACCTACAGGCACAAAAATATTTATAGAAGCTCTTTTTGCAATGGCAAAGAGTTGGATTTGAGAGGATGCCAGTCAGTTGAGGAAAGGTTGGACAACTTGTGCCATATGAATGTGATGGAATACTACTGTATTTTAAGAACTGAGGAGCAGACAGATTTCAGAAAAACTGGGAAAGACTTACAATGAGAGATGCAAAGTAAAGTGAGTAGAACAAGGAGAACATTGCACACAGCAGCAGCAGTGTTGCCATGATGATCAACTGTGACTGACTTAGCTGTTCTCAGCAATAAATGATCTCCCTCTTTTCTTAAAAAGTATAGTCAAAAGTTTGTATGCTTATTATTTTAAAGGGTGAGGGTAACCCAAGGCTGATATCTCTCAGTTTGGCTCCTTTTCCCCACATGTTGGTTACACGAAAGACTAATAGCAAACAGTGAATAAGCTCACTAAATAAAATATCAAAATATCAAACAAAATATCAAACAGAAATCAGAGTTGCCCAATTATAATATGACATAAAATTAAAGAAAAGTAAATGCACTCTTCATCTCGAAGTGAAATAAATTTTGAGGTCAAATGAGGAAAGAGCAATTAATCTCACTCAGAGAAGGTCTATTCTTAGCATCTCTAGAATTTCAAAGACAGCATAGTGTAAGGTAATTGCCAAACCCCAACCTCTTGGATGGCATTCACTAGTCACGACTCAGGTAAACTGAGGGGGAGACTGGTAAGGCATGTACAAGATGGCACTGGGAGGAAGGGTTCTGCCCCTGTTTTGCTCAAGGCTATTTCCTGGACCCTGGGAGAAAAAAGAAAGCCCAAGATGTTTTGCTAACTAGGGGCTATGTGGCAGTCCTGGTCATAGGTATAGGGATTTCCTTATTAGGGCAAACTATTTGCTGATAGGTCTACTAAGGGCTCTAGTGTAGAGAAAGATATAAAAGCACTGTTTGTTGTTACAATAAATGGAGTTGCTCACTATCTTGTCTCCCACCTCCTTCATTACTTACAGCTCACTCCACCAAGGCCTACAGGCGCTGCTGGTCAGATAAGGCCTGTGGGTCTGAGAGTTCAGGCCCAGACACCCTAACAACATAGGGCTGACCTTCCATACATACATGTCATTGCAAAGTTTTCCTTCATTAACACCCTGGAGTTTCCTCTGTTCATGATTGTCTCTGAATAATGCCTCTAAAGTCTCTGAAGCCAATTGAGATCAGTCCATGAGCCACATAGGTGCCTTGGCTCAGCATTATTTGTCAACCAAGAGTCACAACAGGAACAAATAAGATAATATTTATAAAGGACTTAGCAAATTTTAAACCAATAAATGCTATGATTATGATGGGCCCTCATCGTATAAAGTCACTCCAGCAGAAAAAGTGGATATTTTTAGCCTAAGTATAGAACTTTCCACTTCATCTCTATTAAATGAAATCTCATTCCATTCAATTCTCCCGTCATTCTGACCTGTAAAGAACTTTTGTATCCTGCCTCTGTCACCTAATATGTTATCTGTGTCTCCCAGTTTCAAGTAATCTGAAAATTCACTTTGCATGTCTTCTGTCTTTATCCAAGGTGCTGATAAAAACATTCATTAGGACAGACTCAAACATAAGATTCCAGGCATCTTCCACTAAAGAACTTCCTCTCACCTGACATTCACTCATTAAGGACTCATTTTAGGGCCCCAGTGCTTCAACCATTTCCAAATTCAGTTAACAACACTATCCATGATTGTAATTCATAGCTGCCCATCTTTTTCCTAGTGGCAGCACTAGAGACTTTGTCAGACTCTGTGGGAATCCAGGTTTAATACATCAACAAGATTCTCTTGATCCATCAGTTCAGTTATAGAGTCAAATAAGGGAGATTGGTTTGGTGGGACCTGTTTTCATGAGGCCTTGATGGTCTTTTTACAATCACTCTTCATTTTCAACATGCTCACAAACCATATCTTTTATAATGGGTTTTAATTGTTTAATGAAAAGTAGAATTCATTGAACCAGAGAGTTCAGACTTGTCAATCTTTCTTTTTTAAAAATATTGGAACATGTGTTATCAAAATATGTGGGACCCACTACAATAGTGAAGTCTTCCACTGATGTGTACTCAGCTTCAGCCCCCTAGTATTTGGCTATTGTAACAGTCCAGTAAAGACTTGACCTCTGGGACCCCTTCCATCTCTGAGATTCAGTGATTTCTGGGTCCTTTTATTTCTTCACCAGAGAAATTTTGAAGCATTAGAACAGACCCAGAAAAGGAACCTCTGCCTGGGAACAGATGATGCAGTTCATTCCTAATACTGATTGGTTCTCTCCACTCTGAGCTTGCCCAACCCTGGGGCAGAGAAGAGAGTCTATAAATTGTTAGCCTGGGAAATGTAGGGGGTAGGTCCATGAAGTGAGGACCATCCTGACTGTTACATCTCTGACTACCTTACACTCATCTTGTCTCCAGGATGTTGTGTGTCTCCCTCTCCAGGGGCATGTGGACAGAGGTCCTGGCTGTGACTCTGCTGTCACTGAATTCCCAGGTGGCTGCAGGCAGACATGCCCCAGGTAAGTACTGAGCAGCAGCTCCCCAGCAAGCCCAGGTGGGACCCAAGGGGAGCACTCTTTTCTCTGGGCCCAGACCAAAGGAAGGACTTGGACCAGAATGCTCCTCAGATAGACAAGAAGAAGGGAAACTAGATTTCAGGCTCCACTCCCAACTAAGTTTTCCTTAGGTTCTTTGCTTCCTTTCTGCCTTTTCCTTGGGGTTCAGGGACCTGATGCATCCCCCACTCCAAGAGTTGAGGCTCCAGGAAGTTTGTCAATAAGCAGTTATGAAGGTTATGAAGCAGCTACTGTGTGCCAGGCACTGTGCTGATGCCAAGGATAGAAAGAAAGGCCAAGTGCAGCTCCTGTTCTCAAGGAGCTCACAGTCTAATAGGAGACAACAGGTGAACAACTGTATGTGAACAAGATAGATACAGGAGAAATGGGATGTGATCAAGAGAGGGAAGGCATTGATACTGAGGGAGATCAGGACAGGCTTCCTGTAGAAGGTGGGGTTTGAGCTGATGCTTGAAGTAAGTCAGGGAAAGGAGGAGGCAGAGTTGAGAGAAAATAAAATTCTGAGAGGAGACTGTTAGAGGGCCCAGGGTGGAGAGATGGAGAAATGTATGGCAGGAAGAATAAGGACGGTGTCACTGGATAGTAGAGCTGTGGGAGCCTGGGAATATAAAGTACACTTTATTAGAAAGAATATTAGAAAAATAGGAGGGGCCAGGTTGTGAAGGGCCTTGAAGGCCAAGCAGAAGATTTTTTTTTTTTTTAAATAAATTTATTTAACTTTTTACATTCATTTTCACAAGATTTTGGGTTCCAAAATTTTCTCCCCATTAGT
>JAQQSK010006642.1:0-14337 GCA_028658325.1 Potorous gilbertii
GTCTTGATCTGTATTCTTAATTCATTACCTCTCTATAAGAAAATGTATGTTTCATCTTTCATCATAAATGAACTGAAATCATGGTTGGTTGTTGCATTAATTATAGTTCTTAAGACACTGAAAGTTGTCTTTCCTACATTGTTGTTACTATATTCACTTTTCTCCTGGTTCTGCTTACCTCATTGTGCATGAGTTTATTACAAGTCTTTCAGGCTTTTCTGAAACCAGTTGTACTTCCTTAAAATTTGTCTTGCTTAGCACCAGTCCTTAATCGATTCTCCCTCTTATTCTTCTTTTCCCTTCTTCTTTTAACCTTATGGTTTACCTGTTGAATGAGATGTATTTCTGTATCCAATTGTATATATTTTTCCCTCTTTGACCAGTCAGATGAGAGTGAGGTTCAGGTACCATATCCTCCCCCCCACCCTTCTCCTTTTTAATATGGACTTCTACTTTCTCATCCCAATTTTGTGATGTAATTTTCCTCATATTAGTCTCCTTGTTCTCCGCTAGAATATTGCTCATCCTCTCCCTTTTCTTTTAAGATCATCCAAGCATAACATAGTCACTTCTGGGCCCTCTGTCTAGGTCCTCCCTGTAGGAACCCTCATGACAACAGGATTCAGAGGGGGGGTCTGTGTGTTATCTAATCCTATTAGAAGATAAATAATTTTACTTTGTTTAGCTTCTTATGATTGTTCACTTATGCTTACTATTTTGTGTTTTTCTCTTGACTTGTGTTTGCACTTCAGAGTTTCTCTGTAGCTCTAGTTTTTTGTATTAGGATTGCTTGGAAGTCCTCTCATTAAGGCTTCTTTTCTTTCTCTTGTGAGGTTATACTCAGTATTTCTGGGTAAGTTATTCATGTTTCTAAGCTTGTATCCTTAGCTTTCTTGAATGTTGTATTCCAGAGCTCTCTGCACCTTTATGGTAATTGCTGACAAAGTATATGTAATTTCTGACTGTGACTCTTCAGTACTTGAATTATTTCTTTTAGATTGCTTGTAGACTTTTTCTCTTTGACCTAAACGTTCTGGGTTTTGGGCTGTAATTTTCTTGGGATTTTCATTTCAGGGTTTCTTTCAGGAGTTGGCTGATGGCTTATTTTTGTTTCTGCTTTACTTTCTGGTTTTTAGGAGATCAGAGCAGTTTTTTGATATCTTGACATATTATGTCCAGGGTTTTGTTTCTTTAAAATATGATGTCAAGTTCCTTTTTTTCATGTAGTCCAATGATTCTTAGATTTTTCTCTCCTTGATCTGTTTTTTGGGTGGGTTGTTTTTGCTATAAGATACCTTACACTTCTATTTTTTCAGTTGTTTGACTTTGTTTTGATACAGTCAGTTCTTCTATAATACTTGTTTTGAAAATGTAAATTTGTTTCAATGTGGTTGATTTACTAGGAATTAATTTAAACTAACATGGTTTTTGAGTTTGTTTATGCACAATTTCATCCAAAAGAAATGCAAAAACAGAAAATCTTGCTATTTCATAATAATTCACAAGATACAGCTCTTCTAATACTCATTTCCACAAGCAAACCTCAGAGCTTTTTCAAGGTAAAGTGTCATATTTTATCTTCTGATGCAGTAGTAGCTGTAGGGGGAAGTGGGTTGATTCAAAGAGGGCTAGTCTCACAAATTCCGCCATCCCACTTCTCAACCTGCCTCTTTCATTATGACTGAGGCCCAGGATGTAGTTGAGGCTGCACTCTCACTTACAACCTTCAACTTTGCCAGTTCAGGCTCTTTGGGAACAGGTGTGCAGGCCAAGCAGTAGCCTGAAGCCTCAGACCTGCCACTGTTTACTGCAATATTTATGTATTTCTTAACCATTTAGCATATATAAAGTTGTGATACCATTTTTATTAGATTCCTTTCATTTTTTATGTGTCACTGATGAAATTTTTGAGTGCTGTGCCCCAATCTGTCTCACAAACCCTGCAGTTTTATTGCTAGATTTTGCATAGCAACATATGTCTTATTGTAGCAAAATTGTATCTTGTTATCTCATGGAATCATTATTTGGTCAATTCTAATTTTCTACGAGTTTTTTAGTTGGGTAAAAGTTTTGTACTTCCTGTTCCAAGTGGCTAATTCCCTTCCCCATTATTTCTCTTATAGATCTTTTCTCCCCCTAATTTTTAGTCTGGTACAGTCACTTAAAATGAGAATTTAGTAAAGCACATTGTAATCTTAAAGTTCTCTGTAAATGAAAGCTATTATGATGATGATTTAAAAAATTGACTTTTCATTTTTTAGAAAAATTCTAGTTGAACTTGTTCCCTGTGTGTGTTTTTCTTTAAGGCTTTGATTACAGATGTTTTGAGGTCTTTGTCTTCTTCAGAGTTTCTATCTTGAGAATCACTATCACTATAATATTCTCTCTGTAATGGGATTCTTTTTTGCTCAGTCTTCCAGCCTATGTCCTGACTTTGGAAATTATATTAAGGCTTGTACACTTATATAGAGAATGTTTGGGGTGGTCTTGCTCCTGCCTTCTTGGGTTATTGAATATTATGTGATTCTAGGGTATCAAGGACAACTCAACCTAGAAATATGTGTGCTTTTGGTCATCCCACAGTAGTTTAATACACTGACGGTATAATTTCTGCCCTCCTACTTTAAGGTCTGCAATTTCTTGACCCATGTTTGAATCTGATAAGATCCTATGGGACTGTTCTGATTGGAATTTTACTAAACCACTTTTGGCCAATGACAAAGCTGCAAGTTTTTCTTTGTTCTAGGATTCCTGGTTTGATAGGTTGCTCCTATCAGCTGGCTCCATACTGAGCGGGAAGCTGGAATTGAGACCCTTTCTCCATTCCTGGGTCAGGAGCTATTGACTCCTCAGTTGCTGCTTGCTTTTGAACTTGTTCAGTATACAACTTGTCACCCAAGACTTCTCCTTACACTGCAATTCCACATGTAGGTGTACTCCTTAATCCTCCAGGGTTCTGTGTCCTAGAACTGAGTAGCAAATCACAGAGTTGTCAGTTATCAGTAGTTCCTGCTTCCTACATAAATTCAGGCTCCTCTGTGCTGTTTGAACTTTCTTTTTTTGCCCTAATGCCTAGTCTTTCCTTGTGCTGTGGTGTATCCATTTCAGGTTAAACTCAGTTCCCAGTGTTTGCAGACTTTTCTGTCTTTTTCTCTCAGCCAACCTGAACTGGAAGCATGAACTCCTTGTGATTTTTTCTTGAATTTTGCTATCAGGACATTAGTGTATAGTACTGATGTGTTTTATAGATCTGTTTAGAGGAATTATGGTCTAGAACTCAACTGTACTTCATTCAGCCTCTCCACCATTTTGTCTTTGCCTCCTATTTCACATAATTTTAATAATAAGATGATATTGCATCAATAGTTTCTATTATGAAATTTAGGATACTATTTTGAGTTCATTTATTCTAACGTTGTCATTGCTTTAATACCTTGGATGTTTTGTATTTGCCAGTTAGTTTGATGTCACAAAATTCACTTCTGAAAAATAGATTCTATCTATATTCTAAAAATGTTACCTGTTTCATTGTTATATCTTATTATAGACTGATTGTGAACGTATTGTTATTTGCTTCCCTGATTGACTTTGATCTGCCATGATATTTATCAGCCTAAGTAATGCATCTAGTCTTTTCTATATGAAAGTAGAATATATGATACTTAGAAATTCTGTGGTCTTTTGGCCATCTGTTCATGTTTTATCACCACATTAAGTTGTGGTGATAAAAATAAACTCTGCATCTTTTAATAGCTTACCTCCCTTCCAACTTTCAAATTCCAGAGTTTATCCTTTAATCAGTATGTATAGATTTATATATAGATTCTTTCCTAAATGATGGAAGAATTAAGTGGGTAATTAACCTTTTGCTTCCTATTTAACTTTAATTAGTATATCTCTTAGGGCAACCAGGTGGCACAGTGGATAGAGGACAGGGCCTGGAGTCAGGAAGACCTGAGTTCAAATCCAGTCTTGGGAACATTCTAGCTGTATGACCTTGGGCAAGTCACTTAAGCTCTGTCTGCTCCTGGAGGAAGAAATAGTAAACCACTCTAGTATCTTTGCTAAGAAAACCCCAAATTGGATCACAAAGAATTGGATGCAATTAAAATGACCAGACAACAATAAACATACATGTTTTATTAACAGATGGTCGTTGTTAAGCGCAGGCAGCTAGGTGACGCAGTGAATAGAGCACTGGATCTGGTGTCAGGAAGACCTGAGCTCCAATCTGGCCTCAGACACCGACTGTGTGATCCTGGACAAGTCATTTAACCTGTTTTACCCTGGTTTCCTTGTTGTAAAATGGGTGTATAATAGCACCACCTTCCCAGGGTTATTGTGAGGAACAAATGAGATAGTAATTCGGAACCCCTCAGCACAGTCCCTGGCACATAGTAGGCACTCTATGTTAGTTACTATTAATGTCGTTCTTATTATCTGGTATGGACTTCTAGATCTCATTTTCTTCCGTTTCTTAAATCCGTAGTTTATGAAATAAATTATTTTTATTAATACAGTCTCAGTGAAATAAAACACTTCTCTTTTTTAACACTTATGTCATGATATTATTTATTATTATTACATCACTATATTTTTACAAAAAAATTACAAAAAATAGCTGCACAATACAACTACTAGGTCCTGTATCCCAAAGAGGTAAAAGAACCTATTTATACAAAAATATTTATAACAACTGTTTTTGTATTGGTAAAGAATTGGGAATTGAGGGGATGCCCATGAATTGGAGAATGGCTGAACAATGGTGGCTGTATGATCGTGATAGAATACTATTGTGCTATGAGAAATGACAAGCAGAATGATTTCAGGAAAACCTGGCAAGACTTCTGTGACCTCAAGCAAAGCGAAGTGAGCAGGACCAGGAGAATATCGTACACAGCAAGAACAATATTGTAAGGACGATCAGCCGTGAAAGACGTAGCTACTCTGATCAAGAAAGTGATCCAAAACAATTCCAGAGGATCCATTGAGGAAGATGCTATTTGCCTCCAGAATGAGAATTGAACCTGAATGCAGAATGAATTATACTTTTTTTAAATTTTCTTTATTTTATCTTAGTTTGTGTTTTCTTTTGTAACATGGCTAATACAAAAATATGTTTTACATGACTTCACATATATAATTGATTGCCTTCTCAAAGCAGGAGGAGGACCAAGAAGGAGAGAGAGAATTTGGAACTCAAAATTTTAAAAATGAATGTTAAAAGTTTTTTTTATGTAATTGGGAATTGCTTACCAAAATAAACATTTAAAAATAACTGCATTTAAGATTTGAAGTGGGAAGAAGAAATAGGAGAAAGATTGTTATTCTTTTAAAAAAAAAAGATAAATGCTATGATTTAATTTTTCAGTTGACTACCCTCTTTATGAACAGATGGTCTAATTAAGTTATTCACTTAAAATGCAAATAAGAAAATAGTGATTGAATTTTTACAAAAGTTTTTTCTTTTACTTATTCACTCCATGTAGGACTTTTTCCAATCTGCTAAAAGTAACCAGTCTTTGTTCTCAAAATTAAATGAAGACAAAATAGTGCTGTTCTTACATTTGCTGGGAATAGACACAAATGGGCATGCCCACAGACCATCATCAAGGTAATTTAAAAGATGTATTTAGTTTATTTTGATCATCTTGAAGGATATTGGCAACTTTCTTTTTCATATGTATAAATGCTGTATTGGGCAACTAGGTGGCATAATGGATAGAGCACTGGGCCAGGAGTCAGACAGACCTGAGTCCAAATCCTACCTCAGGCGATTACTAGGTGGGCAAGTCACAAGCACAATGCCTGGCCCAGAGTAAGTGCTATACATTAGCAAGAATTAGTGCTATTATTAGCTCTTTGAAATTATAGTAAGCAAAAATAATGTGCCATATTCCAATAGAATGAGAGTCAGAAGACTTTGCTTGGAGACCTGGCTGTGCTAAGTTTATCTTTCTGAGCCTTGGTTTTTTCCACCTAGAAAACAGTAATACTAATTGCAGCCTTACCAACTTCACAGGGTTGTGAAATGCATCCATAGCACCCAAGATGGGTCCAGCATAACCTGACTGTGGCTCATTTGCCCCCCACCTCCCCAATCCAGTGTATTTCCCTCATATCGATTGTCAGTTAATATTTCCCCAATAACATTTAACCATTTAACTTCAGTTACTTCTTAAAAAGGAATATTTACTGAAAAGGTATGGCAAGAACCAAAGTAAAGCAACTTGCCAAACTGGGAGCACATTCTCCTCTACTACCTTGGTCCCTGGGAAGAGTAGATTTAATCTTAAAGTGATTATTACAAAACACTCCTCCCAGAAGCCTAGTACGTAGCCTTCCACAGATACAGACAAAGTCCGTGGGAAGGTGGATTTAAGCTTAGAATGCACAGTTTGCTAAAAAACGTAACTTACAGTTCCTTTCTCCTGTTGTGGACTGTTCATGAAATTCCCCTTAGGTAAGATGTAGCTTTCTACTGAGCTCATTGGAGAGTCCTGAAGTTGTCTTTATTCAGTGTCTCCTATCTGGGGAAATTGCCATCTGGGGAAACGGCTCAGATGTCCATGAGAAGTCCACAGTCTTTACCCTTTTCAAAGTTTACAAGTCATCATGGGAGGGAGGGAAGTAGGCATAAACATGGAGAGTGGTTGATGAGAGAGAGCACTTCTTTATTCTCCTCCAGTCAGTTCCCTGCCAGGGTCTTGGCTGTGAAACTATTCTCTCTACTGGGCTAGCCATACACCGGAATTGCTCTGGTTCTAAACTGGGTTGCCAAGGGCCACAAGATATGACTGAGTCTCTTCAATCAATCCAATACAGTTTTTGTATGATATCATTTTATTTAATCTAACCTCTGGTAGATTTGACTCCTCAAAAAATTAAGAATTTATTGCACTTAGTTTAATGTCTTTGACTAATTGCCTTAATTTGTTGCATGATAAAGGTATCAGAGGGTGGAGAGATTGATTAATTAGTTCAGATCCTCCCTGCCTTTATATGAAAATCGATAATAATGCCGCAAATAACCGTGCTACAGAAGTTCATGTAGTGTTAAAATGTGTTCCACAAATGTTTGTGAATCTAATTTTATTTTGAAACAATGAAATTATGAACTCTATGTCATCATACAACTCACAGTTTTAAATGCTCAGATGTTTGTAACTTTATATCAGATGATGTTTTGCCTTAATGACGTTTTTATTTTTAACTATTCCATACTCCTAAAAATTCTTTTCATTTCCTTCCTTCTAATTCCCCGCTAACATCTTGTTACTCACTAAACTCTACCTCACATACTACCTACTACATGAATTATTTCCTCAGAACCTCCCTAAACATAGTTGGACGTGATCTCACATAACACCTCATGTATAAATGTATGTATAGATAGAGATATTTTGGTTAAGTTTTCGATTATCAAATTTTTTCTCCCTCCCACTCCTTCCCCTTCAAAAACAAAAAAGAAAAATAAGATCTCTGTGAACAAATATCTATAGTCAAATGAAACAAATACCAGTATTGATATTGTCCAAAAATATGTGTACACAGATATTTGATGGATAAGTTACAGGACCATATGATCAATTTCAATATTATTCAGCAAACATTTATAATTTAATTTTTTTTGTAAGTACAGCCAATGCAGTTCAAATAAAATGGGAAATAGGTAATGGAAAATAATCTTTATAGCCAGTTTCTTTGATAAAGGTCGCATGTCCAAATGTAAAAGGAACTGATTCAAATTTAGAAGAACAAGAACTATTCCCCAATGGATAAATGTTCAAAGCATATGAATATTCAGATTTCAAAGGGAGAAATCCAGGTTGTCTACAATGATTTAAATCTCAAAGTGACATTAAAAATTGTTTTAAAAATATTTTCATTAAAATTTTAAAAATTTTAAATTAATAAAATGCAGAGTTTCCTTCTCACTCCCACTTGATTGACCATGGTGGTAAAAAAAGAAAAGTAATAATTCTAGGGAGGCTGTTAGGAATACACTAATGCACTATTGGTGGAGCTGTGAATTTTGGTCTGATCTTTCTGGGAAAATATTTTGGAACTCTGTCCAAAAAGTCATTTAAATTTTGTTTACCTTTTGGACCTATCAATGCCTCCAAAGAGAGCAAAGAAAGAATGTATAAAATTCTCTATAACAGCTGTTTTTGTAGTAGCAAAGAACTGGGAGCTTAGGAGATGTCTTCTGTTACTGTGTATAAATGTAATAGAATATTATTGAACCATGAGAAATGACAAAATGGACAATTTCAGTGGAACCTTAGAAAACCTGTGTGAATGAGGCAAGTGAACAGAACCAGGAAGAAAACATTATAAAGAAAAATATTTTTCAATGCAATGACCAACTACAATTCTAGAATTATGATAAAGTATGATAAAGCATGCTACCAGAGATCTCTTGAGAGAGAAATGGTGAATTTAAGACATACAATTTTGGACATGTCCAGTGTGATAGTTTGTTTTCTTGACTCTATGTGTTTTCTACAGAGGTTTTTGTTTCCTTTTTTTCGTGTTCAATAAAGGAGGAGAGGAAACATCAAGGAGGATAGGGATAGGGTAGTGAAAAAAGAAAAGAGGGTCATTGAGATATATTTTTAAAAAATGCTAAATAGAGAACAGACAAGCAAGAGAGCTTTAAAAGTTACAGGTTGAACTTATTATATACTTAAAAAGTAAAATAACTATGTATAATGAAGATCCATAGTGTCATGGACAGTTTCTTTTTTCTGTTCCTATATATAAATATATGCACACACACGTATATATGTATATGTGCATATATAAAAATAATAAGAATGTATGTGTAGAGCCCATATAGGATTGCATGCCATCTTAACTAAATTTTAAAAAATAAAAATAAATTTAAAAAATTTAAAAAAATATATGTAAATTTACAAATGGAGAGTCCCATTTTGTATGTTTTTTATTCAATTAAAATGAAAAATAATAATTAAAGGAAACTTTTAACCTGGTTTCCACTGTATATTTAAAAGTATATGTTTTGATAAATGTATTCCAATATAACTGATTTCTTTTGTAATTCTATGTATTCTGTTTTATGCATTTAAAAACATTATTCTGAGAATGGGTCCCTAGATTTTACCTAAATGCCAAGGGTTTTATGGCACATACACATAAATTTGGAGAAAACATTTTTAGCTAGAAGACCAGAGATGGCATGACAAAGAAGATGACAACTGAACTGAACTTTAAAAAAAGGACCAAAAACAGATGAGACAGAACTTTACAAACATGAGAAATGGCCTGTGTTAACTCAGAGAAAATAGGATAGGAATTGTGAGTTTGTGGAACAGCTAGTAATCCAGTTTATAAGAAAAATCAATGTGAAATAAAGTTAGAAAAAATAGTTTGGAGTTAGATGATAAAGTGTTAGACCATTTTGTCTTATCAGCAATGACATGGATAGGTAAATAGCTTAGGAAGATCACTCTGGCAGTTTTTAAAAGGATGAAGGAAAAATTGGAGGCAGGGAGACAAGTGAGAAAAATATTACAGTAGTCTAGTTATGGTAAGGTGAATGGAGAGAAAAGTGTGAGGATATGTCAGAAATTTTGGAGATAGAATCAGAAGACATTGACAAAGCCTTTCAAAGGTAACAGGTTTTGAAACTGGGTAACAGACAATAATGGTAACAACAAAAATAGAGAAGCTGGGAGGTGGGGCTAGTTTAGGGTAGAATATTAATTCACTGAAAGAGAAAGAGAAGCAGCCATGAAGCATATAGGAAGAAAACCAAAGGAGACAGGAGGATGGTGGTGGATAATTCCAGTGATCAACTGGATAAACTGCATAAACATCAAAGTAGTTGAGGACTGAGAAAAGACTACAAAATTTAGCAAGAGCCTATTGATGGCCATTTGAAAAAACAATTTCAGTAAAGTGGTGGGATGGAGAAGAAGATTGTGAACCAGGGAAAGAATTCGGTGGAAAAAGGAGGTAAAATGACATTCTCATCAGTTAACCAAAGCAACAAAGAGGTGAGAGAAATGGTTGAAATGTACTTTTAAGGTGAGGTTATTAAGCAATGATGGCAGAGGAAAAGTCTAGAAATTATAGGCAAGGGAAAGGACTCTGTAAACCATTCTTGGTCCTGTGTGTTGGGCAGGGTGGTGGGAGAAGAGAAAGAGAGACAGAACCTTAGAGGAGGTAGCAAGCAAGGTAACAAATGATTAGATGTCTGTGTTGGGCATCAGAAGATGTCATCAGTTGTGGGAGTTGTTTCTCAATATAACAGGGTTCCAGAGAACAGAGTCCAGGGGGAATCATCCACAGAATCAGTTAGAAGATATTGCTAGCCTTGATTATATCCTGTTTATCCATATAGAAATATTTCATTGAATCAGAAATACTTAATTTTGATAGATTAATGTCTTCTTGAAAGATTTTTGTTCTTGGTGGTATGGTAAAAGCATATGGTAGGTGATGTAGAATAAGAATTGTGAATTTTAGTTTTTAGACAACTACAATTAAAAAAGCTCCATCTTTCCCTACAGACATATTGAGAATAAAGGGAGTTCAGAAATAGGTTTGTATTAATTAGGAAACTTTTTTAGCCTATATCCAAATCTTCTTTGTAGTCGTTCTGTTATTCAAGGGAGGAAAAGAAATGTCCAACTTTTCATAATCAAATTAAAGCCCTAGCTTAAGAGTATACAGTTATGAATATTTCAAAAAACACTGGGTACTTGTGTGACAACTTCATACCAAACCAAACAAATATTGAATTTCCTTTAGATAACTTGTAATTACATTCTTTTCTACTACTTCACAGAGAATACAAGGACAATATAAGAAAAGTTGATGATGGAGTGAAGGAAATAGTGTCCCTTCTGCAGGATTTTTATGAAAATGATGGGAAAACAGCCTTCATCATTACCTCTGATCATGGAATGACAGATTGGGGTTAGTAATCTTAAATTCTCAATGTTTCCAATGACCAGAGGGATTGAGGGGGTAGTTTCTACAGTTTACAAAGGTCTGATTATTTAGACCATGGCAATATTTCAGAATCCACTTTCATCTCTAAATATTTGAGTGGTGATTTCTGCAAGTTAAACAGCTTTCATTGTAAAACAGAGAGGGAGTGGCCTGTGTCTTTCTCCCATAACTTGTTTTTTGCTTGGCAGAGATAATGTGGGAGCGAAATAACTTTCTTTTGTGAAGTAATAAAAGGTTTGGGGAAATCAGAGAACAAATGACTACTGTTTTGGTGAAGTTGGTGACTATTTATTGTACATTTGAGGTGATCTCTTGTCTAAGACCATCCCATTTCTTTGTAATTTCAGTTAAGTACATCAGTTCACAGACATTTATAAAGTTTGGACTGTCAGAGATTATGAAGGAGTTAGAGGGTATAGTAGTATCATAGATACCCCCAAAAATTTTTGACTGGCAAATGGAAAACAATGAATAAAGTACTTTTTCATTGGCATTAGATCCAAGTTTGACGCGGCTGCCACTGCCCTGTCCCATTGCCAGATATTAGAAAAGAGTAAAAAATAATAATATTCATGAGAGGGTAAAGATAGCTATGGAAAAATAGGAAAAAGAATTCAGTTATAGGTATAGGGAGTAACACTTTTCTTTAAAGAATAAGTATCAACAAAATCCTGTTTCTGTAAACTAATTCAATAAAATTTTGATTCCTGGTACTGAGAATCAGCTATGACAAGAGGATGAATGAGTGAATGAAAAAGTACTTAGTATATGACAATGCTAGGATGACATTTCTTTTGGAAGGGTAGAGGGAAAAATTTTTTATCAGCGTTTTTATTCTATTCCATAAAAATAAATGTAACGATATAGGTGAAAATTTTAGACAAACTGTTTTAATTTCTTATGAAAAGTAAGTGAGCTTTTCTCACAAATTGATATCTCTCTAGGGTGCTACATTTTGCCTTTTAATTTTCCTAGGATCCCATGGTGCTGGCCATGCCTCAGAGACTTTAACACCTTTGGTCTCTTGGGGAGCTGGAATCCGTTATCCACAGCAGGTGTCAACTCAACTCTTTGATGATGAGTTTTTGAAAGGTATGAAAGTACATTCTTAGCAAATTTTAAAATAGCATGATTTTAAAATAAGACTTCACAAAATTTAGGCCTATATATTTGTATTCTTGAAGTTGTAGTTGCAAATTCCCCAATTTTATATTAAAAATTCAATAACTGTTTCTATTAACTACTTTTATATTTTTTATATATCACTCTATCCACTGTGCCACTGAGCTGCCTGTGTAAAATATGTACAAACAAGCTATATACAGATTAAATAGGAAATAATTAAGAGAGAGAAGGCAGTAGAATTGTGAAACTAGGAAAGTATTTCCATGGAAGATAAGGTTTTAATTGTGACTTAAAGGAAGCCAGGGAGGTTAGTAGACAGAAATGAGGAAGAACATTCCAGGCATGAGGGACAGCTATAGAAAATCCCCAGAACCAAGAGATAGAGTGTCTTATTTGTGAAAAGCCAGAAGGCTAATGTCACTGAGTCAAAGACTACTTGACAGAAAGTAAGGTATGAAAAGACTGGAAGATAGGATGGGGCTAGGTTATGAAGGGCTTTGAATACAAAACAGAAGATTTTGTATTTGCATCTGGAGGCAGTAGGAAGCCACTGGAGCCTGCTAGAGGATGATGTGATCTGACTAGGACTTTAGGACAATCACTGTGGTGGGTAAATGGAGGATAGACTGGATAGGAGAGAGATGAGGTAGGCAGACCTATCTACCAGCAGACTGTTTTAGCAATCAAGACGTGAAATGATGAGGGCATGATGGCAGAAGAGAGAAGGGGGCATATTCATCAAGAGACTTGCAGAGGTGAAATTGATAGACCAACACTTTGGATATGGGGAATGAGAGATAGTAAGGAGTCCAGGATGACTCCTAGGTTGAGAGCCTCCAGGAGTAGGAGGAAGAACTTGCCCTTAGCAGTAATAGAGAAGGTAGTAGGTGGGAATGCTTTAGAAAAAAACTGTAAGGAGTTCAGTTTGGAATATGTTGAGTTTAAGAGAGGAAAGATTCATGGTAGAGAGACTGATTCGGAGGCTGTTGCTGTAGTCCAGGTGAGTCACATGGTAAGAGACTGAACTGTGGTGTTAGCCATACAAAGAGGTATGAAAGACATGCTGTGGGTGTCAAACAGACAACATCTGCCAGCTGGTTGAATTGTGGAGTGGGGAGTCAAAGATGCTGACATCCTTAAGAACCTGGGAGACTGGAAGGCTATAATGTCCTATACAAGAATAGGAAAAGTGGGGAAAGATGATGAGTTCTCTTTGGGACATGTTGAATTTGAGACGTCTAGTTTGAAATTTCTGATTGTCAGTTAAAAGTGCTGCATTATGGGGGAGGAGCCAAGATGGTGGAGTAGAAAGATACACATATGCTAGCTCCTAACCCACAGCCCGTAAAATACCGGTAAAGAAGAACTCCCAACAAATTCTGGAGCAGCAGAAGCCACTGAACAACAGAGTAGAGGAGATTTCTGTTCCAGAGAGCCCTGAAAAACCAACACCAAAGGTTTGTTGTACATCGAACCTGGAGCAGAGCCCAGCCATACCTTCGCCTCGGCACCAAGAGGAGCAGATCCGAGCAGGCTTCGGGGCAGAATCTCCAGCATCCACACAGGTCCCTCTACCCACAGGTGCCAAAGGTCAGTGAGAGGGTCTTTTCTGCTTGCCAAGAAGGGAGCAGGATGTCTCCATGACTCAGGCCCCCTCAGGAGGCAGCAGCAGATAGGGGCTCCCACAGCAGGCAGGAGCCCGGATCCATTATTGAAGGTCTCTGCATAAACCCCCTGAGGGAACTGAGCCCTTGTGGTGGCCTTGCCCCCACCTGAGCACCTGAATTTAATCTCACACTGAATAGCAGCCCTGCCCCTGCTGAAAGCCATGAGGCTGGGGAGAAGCATTTGAATCTCAGCCCCTAAGCGCTAGCTGGGCATAACTGGAGGCGAGGTGGGTGTGGAGAGGAAACTCAGAAGTCAAGTAACTGGCTGGGAAAATGCCCAGAAAAGGGAAAAAAAAAATAAGACCATAGAAGGTTAATTCCTTGGTGAACAGATATCTCCTGTCATCCTTTCAGATGAGGAAGAACAATGCTTACCATCAGGGAAAGACATAGAAGTCAAGGCTTCTGTATCCCAAATATCCAAAATAAATGTTCAAGGGGCTCAGGCCATGGAAGAGCCCAAAAAGAACTTTGAAAATCAAGTTAGAGAGGTAGAAGAAAAACTTGGAAAAGAAATGAGAGAGATGTAAGAAAAGCATGAAAAGCAGGTCAACACCTTGCT
>JAQQSK010006643.1:0-14337 GCA_028658325.1 Potorous gilbertii
CTAATTCTGCTTTTGAAAGCATTCTTCTCCTCATTGGCTTTTTGAACCTCTTTGGCCAATTGAGTTAGCCTATTTTTCAAGGTGTTATTTCCTTCAGCATTTTTTTGGGTCTCCTTTAGCAAGGTATTGATCCCTTATTCATGCTTTTCTTATATCTCTCTCATTTCTCTTCCCAGTTTTTCCTCCACCTGTCTAACTTGGTTTTCAAAATCCTTTTTGAGTTCTTCCATGGCCTGAGCCCATTGGATATCTATTTCAGATGTTTGGGACACAGAGACCTTGACTTCTATGTCTCTCCCTGATGGGAAACATTGTTCTCCCTCATCATAAAGGAAAGGAGAACACATCTGTTCACCAAGAAAGTAACCTTGTATGGTCTTATTTTTTTTCCCCTTTGCTGGGCATTTTCCCAACCAGTTACTTGACTTCTGAGAGTCCTCTCCACCCCTGCCTAGATCTGCCCAGCTAGTGCTTGGGGTCTGAGATTCAAATGCTGCTCCCCAGCCTCAGGGCTTTCAGTGGTGGGTATGGCTGCTATTCAATGTGAGCTTAAGTTCTGGTACTCAGGGGCAGGGCTCTCTTCCAGGCTCAGTTCCCTCAAGGGGTCTATGCAGAGACCTTCAGTAATGAACCCCAGCTCCTGCCGAGCTCCTGCCTACTCTGGGAGCCTGTGGCCACCTCTGCCGCTGCCTCTGTCACTGCCTTCCAAGGGGACCTGAGCCATAGAGACACCCTGCTCCCCTCTTGGCCAGCCCAGATGTCTCTCACTGACCTGTGTGCCTGTGGGTGGAGGGACCCTCACAGCTGCCAAATATTCTGTCCCCAAAGCTTGCTCAGTCCTGCTCCTCCCAGTGCCACGTAGCCAGGGAAGGGCTGGGCTCCACTCCTGTCTGGTGTGCAACGGACCCTTGGGATCAGTTTTTCAGGGCTCTCTGGACCAGAAATCTCCTTCACTTCATTGCTGTGTAGCTTCCACTGCTCCAGAATTTGTTGGGAGTTCTTTTTACAGGAAATTCATGGGCTGTGGGTTCAGACTTAGCATATGTGAATCTTTCTACTCTGCCATCTTGTCTCTTCCCCCTGGGCAGTCATTTTATCAGACTACAACCACTATCTCCACCCTCTTTTAACTCCGTAGCAGTTACAATACAAAGGCAGCCTCTTATCCTTGCTTTCCCATCACCACTTTCCAGCTACATATATCTTAATGTCTAAGGGATTCCAGTCAATATATTTATGGAAAATAATAATCAACCTGAATTCATACTTAAATAATTAACATACTTCAATCTTGTTATACACTCCCCATTAGGGCAGCTAGGTGGTGCAGTGGTTAGAGTACCAGTACAGGAATCAGGGGGACTTGAGTTCAAATCTCACCTCAGACACTTGACACTGACTAGCTGTGTGACCTTGGGCAAGTCACTTAACCCCAACTGCCTCATCCTGGGTCATCTCCAGTCATCCTGATCAACATCTGGTCACTGGATTCAGATGACTCTGAAGGGGAAGTGAGGCTGCTGACCTGCACAGCCCTTCTTCACTCAAAACAAAGTCAATTGCAAGTCAATTCATCATTTCTCTGATGGCATGGTCTTCAGCAACAAAGGATGAACACACCCACACTTCCCTACCATTCCACTGATTCTGAATCCTTAACTACTATTGTTCAAACCCAATTTTCTACCCACCACTAACCATTCTTATTTATTTTTCCTCTCCAACTCTTGTCACTCTCAGAATAGGGTACTGAAACATGCTTCTTTAAAATTACTTAACTTCACAAGTCATCAATTTATTCATTTCCCATGACCACCTCACCTCAGTTAGATACATCAATGGTTGAACCTTTGATCTTGCCATCTATCATAAATGTTCTACTTACATATTCATGAACTCCAAAACTCTTTATTTAAATATCTTTATCTGTTGTCATTCTACCCCTTTCTCTGCCTTGATACTTTAAACTTTTATTATCATTCTCACCACAACCTCCAGTCCTTCCACCCTTTAATTCTTTCCTAGGCCAGCCCTGGCTGTACTCTTTTGCCCTTCTCATTTTGACCCTTTGGTGGACCAGTTCAATTTGTCCTTTCTTTCAAGTCCCTTGCCCCCCTATCCTGTTGAACATTTTGCCCTGTCAAATCTCAGCCTCAGTTTACTTCTATGAGGTCTTGGCTTTATACCCACTCACATGAAAGTGAATGAAGTCAGGTAAAAGTGTGAAACCATGCTGATTGGTTGCCCTACAAATTAATGTCACATAATCAATATTCTGATCTAACTACTGAAAGGTAAACTTTTATGTTACTCTATTTACTACTCCTTTTTTCTCTATTCTATTCACTCTCTTATTTATGACTGAGGCCTTTCCAAATATTTCCAAGCCTTTTCAAACTTCCCATTGCTCCCCCTTCTCCCACAATCTCATCTGAGAACCTTATCCTATATTTCACTGAAAAAAAAGTGAGTCTATTAACTAAGAGCTTCATTTTCTGCTCCTCTACTCATTCTCACATGACTCATATTCCTTCAACTCCTATATCCTCTCCTGTCTCATAGGAAAAGGTGGCCCTACTCATCGCCAAACCAAACTACTCTCTGTGCCCAAGTGATCCCATTCTGTCCCAAATTCAGCAAATTACCCCCTGCATTATCCCTAGTTTCTCATCTATAACAGCTTCTCTACTCACCACAAACACACCCACAATTGCAAACACCTCTATCTTCAAAAATCCCTCACTTGGATCATTCAGCTACACTAAAAATAATATATATGCTTCCTCCCCTCCTCAGTTTTTTTAGTATACTCATTAGCTCCCATGGATTCAATTAACATCTTTAAGTAGATGATTCTTTAGATCTACTTATTTTAACTATCTTCTATCCTGATCTCTAGTCTTATATCTCCAACAACTTATTAGACAGCTTTTACTGTATGTTTCATAAATATCCTAAACAGAGTTGTTATCTTTTCCCCATAAATGCTCCTCTCTTCCTAACTTCCCTTTTATTATCCAGGATAAAATTATCTACATAGTCACCTAAGTTTGCACCTATATGTCACTCTCATTTTCCCTTTCTTCCTCTCCATATATCCAATAATTTGACAAATTTTATCATTTTTACATTTATAGAGAAGGCATATATCCTGTCTCTTTGGCCACTACTACCATTACAATTTATGAATTCATCAACTGAAACCTAGTTGATTACACTAACCTTCTACTTGATCCCTTTGCCTATATCAGCATTCTTGCTGGCCTCCTAACTACTTGGTTCTAAAATGTAATATTACCTATATTTTGTTGTATTTTATTTATTTTGTTAAATATTTTTCACTTACATTTTAATCTGTTTCTGTTGCACTCACAAGTGCTGTGGGTCTAATAATACTTTTGCTGGTGTTTGACTCTCTGAGCCATGTTATCTCCCAGATAAATATTGTGAAGGTTATCCCATTTTACAGATGTGAAAACTGAATATTAGAGAAGCTGTGACTTGGTCAGGATCATGTCACTCATAAGTGAAAGAACTGGGCCTAATCTTTGGTCTTTTGATTTTAAGAATAGAACTCAATTCACTCTCCCATGTTGCTCATTTGATATTCTTCCTGGAAGTCAATGAGAACATTCAATAGCCTCAATAAATAGCAATAAAGCAGAATTATCTAAATGGTAACTCACCTAGGAGTTCCTAGTAGCATGTTAACAATAAGGGATGAATATAACTTGGTGAGTACCCAGTAGGAACTTTCCTCATGAGTAGTGCAATCGACTATGGCTGATTGAAATACCAGATATTCCAAGCTTCCAGATGAATTCAAACAAGATTCTCAGATTTTCCTATAGGATAGGTAGCACAAAAACGTCAGGTTCCAATGATTTAAGGTCAGATATCTGGCCTAGTTCCATGTATCACATGATTATTCAAATACAGTTTGACTGACTGAACTGTTTTTGAATTTTCAAAACTCATGCATATCTCTGGGAGAATTTCAGGCATCAGTGCAGGTGCTAAGATTTTTATCCTTTTATATATTAAATATACGTAGTCCAATCTGCTCTACTATGCTTTTTTTCTTGGTTTCCATAGAAACTCCAGTGGTATAGTTAACCCCTTGATTTGCATAGGGGTATAATTACTTTGTCAGAACTTCTTAGGAATTATATATTATTTGCATTAAAATTTCTTCTATTTATGTACAGCTTTAGTCTTATTAGAATGTGATAACTTAAATGTTTATCTACATTCTATATACCCAGAAAGGTAGTTAATTAGTAAATTACCACTCAAAAGATACCAGAGAGCAGTTGTTTATACCTAGGGTAAGTGGATATTTAGTCCTATGGATAAAGAGGAAAAGATAATTCATCCATCTAAAAGTATCTCAGAAAATATTTCTTCATCTCAAGTTACATCAGGTAAAGCTACCATGTGAAAAGAAAACAATACAAATAAACTCTAAGAGAGTGGGGAAAGGGATTACAAAAATTTTGGTTGAAGGTGGTTAATCAGTCAAGTGTCAGGTACATCTGGAATTATTCTTGCGTGACAATACAATAAAAGTGACCTGAAGTTAAAAAGAATTACCCAATCCCAGTTCCATAGAACACCTTTTGAATTTTGTTTAGTGAAATCCTCAAAGTAATTTTAAAAAGTGCTCAGGCTAGTGCCCCAGGCATATAGTAGAAATAAAAGAAATTTGGAAACAAAAAAATTTAAACCGGAGACTCCTACCAAAAGTGTGTGTGTGTGTGTGTGTGTGTGTGTGTGTGTGTGTGTGTGTGTGTATGTGTGTGTGAGCAAGGACTGGTTTAATCTAAACTAGGATTGTACTGTTTTGTTTTGTTTTTTGTTTGTTTTATTTTGTTTTTTGTGAGCTGATTGACTAGGTGCGACTGCAATAGCCTGGTTTTCTTGCTGCAAGTTATGCTTCTCCATGCATAGGAGGACAAGCGTCACAGCTGTCATCCGGCATATGGCAACAGTAAAAGATAAGGCAGATATACTGCAGAAATGTCTCATAGAGAGTAATTTTTCTGGCAAGCAATCTTACCAGAGGGCATCCATAGCACTGAAGCATAATGAGAAGATTGAATTGCCTCTTTTCGTTTGAGTTCTTACCACAAGTTTTGCCTACATTGTGTTCTTTTTCGTGTATATTCCCTAGCCACATGTGTCCCCTACACAAGAAGGTTTAGTCTCATGTGACCCTTTTCTCACTAATGCCTGTGTTAATGCTTTTATTTTATTTTTCCATTTTTATTTATTTTTTAAATTAACTAATTAATTAATTTTTAACATTCACTTCCACAAAATTTTGAGTTCCAAATTTTCTCCCCATCTATCCCCTCTGCCCACCCCAAGAGAGTGTGCATTCTTATTACACTTTCTCCAATCTACCCTTCCTTCATTCCACTCTTCCCTTCCCCTCTATTTTCTTGTAGGGCAAGATAGATTTCTATACCCAATTGCCTGTATGTCTTATTTCCCAGCTGCATGTAAAGAAAATTTTTAACATTCATTTTTAAAACTTTGAGTTCCAGCTTCTCTCCCTTCCTTCCTCCCTGCTCGCTGCCATTTAGAAGGTAAACAATTCTATATAGGTTATGCATATGTAATCATGCAAAACACTGCCATAAAAGACATGCAGTGTATTTTCCCTTCATCCTATCCTGTCCCCACATTTATTCTATTCTCTCTTTTGACCCTGTCACTCTGCAAAAGTATTACTTCTAATTACCTCCTCCTTCCATTTGCCCTCCCTTCTTTAATCCCCCCCACTATCCATTTATTCACTTCCCTCCTACTTTCCTAAGTGTAAGATTGATTTCCATAACAAACGGAGTGTGTATGTTATTCTTTCCTTAAGGCAAATCCAATGAGAGTAAGGTTCACTCTTTCATTCTCACCTCCCTCCTGTTCCCCTCCATGGAAAACGCTTTTTCTTGCCTTTTTTATGTAACAGATAACTTACCCCATTCTAGTTACCCTTTCCTCCTCCTCCAAATTTATATACATACATATATATATATATATATATATATATGTGTGTGTGTGTGTGTGTGTGTGTGTGTGTGTGTGTGTGTGTGTGTGTATGTATGTATGTCTGTATGTACATATGTATATAATCCCTATAATCCCCCTAACTATCTTAATACTGAGAAAAGTCTCAAGAGGTATAAATATTATCTTTCCATGTAGGAATGTAAACAGTTCAACCTTAGTAAGTTCCTTATGATTCCATTTTTCTGTTTACCTTTTCATACTTCTCTTGATTCTTTCATTTGAAAATCAAATATTCAATTTAACTCTGGTCTTTTTAGCAAGAATGCTTGAAAGTTCTCTATTTCATTGAATGACCACTTTTCTCCAGAAGTATTATATTCAGTTTTGCTGGGTAGGTGATTCTTGGTTTTAATCCCAGTTCCTTTGACCTCTGGAAGATCATATTCCAAGCCCTTTGGTACCTTAATATAGAAGCTAATAGATCTTGTGTTGTCCTGATTTGTTTCCACACTATTTGTATTGTTTCTTTCCAGTTGCTTCCAATATTTTTCTCCTTCACCTGAGAACACTGGAATTTGGCTACAATATTCCTAGGAGATTTCCTTTAGGCATCTCTTTCAAGAGATGATCAGTGGATTGTTTCAATATCTTTCTTACCCTCTGGTTATAGTATATCAGGGCACTTTTCCCTGATAATTCTTTGAAAGATCATGTCTAGACTCTTTCTTTGGTTATGGCATTCAGGTTATCCAATAATTTTTAAATTTTCTCATGTTGATCTATTTTCCAGGTCAGTGGTTCTTCCACTGACTTGAAGGAATTGTTTTCATCAGTGAGCTTTTGGACCTCCTTTTCTGCTACTTCTGCTTTTAAGGCATTCTTCTCCTCATTGGCTTTTTGGACCTCTTTTGCTGTTTGGGTTAGTCCATTTTTAAAGTGTTATTTTCTTCAACATTTTTCAGGGGGAGCTCTGTAGCAGGCAGACTCAGTTTTCATGATTTCTTTGTGTCACTCATTTCTCTTCCCAAATTTCCCTCTACTTCTCTTACTTGATTTTACAATATCTACAATGAGCTGTTCCATGGCCTGAGACCAATATACATTTTTCTTGGAGATTTTTGATCTAGGAACTTTGACTTTGTTCTCTTCTTCTGGTTGTATGTTTTGGTCTTCCTTGTCACCAAAGTAAGATTCTATAGTCTATTTCTTTTTCTTGTTTTTGCTCATTTCCTCAGCCGTTTACTTGACTTTTGAGCTCTTTGTCAAGGTAATTCTCTGCAACAAGTGAGGATGGGGGTGTATTTGATCTCCCCATAATTTGTCAGCCTAGAGCTCCAGAAATAACTGCTATCATTGCCACTGCTATTGCTACTGGGACCGTCACTGTCTCCTCTACCTACTCTACCACCAGTCCACTCTACTCTCTCACACAGGCCTGACAGATTTTTTTAACTGCTCTTCCAATTTGTCCTCAATGTTTTTGGGTTGTGAAGTTTGTAAATTGCTGCAGGTACAAGTGCTTCAGTCCCCCTGAGTTCTGCTCAGGTTCTGTCTGTTCTGGCACAGACATGCTAGATTGCACTGTGTTCACAGCAAAATATGATGGATTCTTCCTTTTGACCTTCCAGGATGTCTTGGCTTGGAGATTTGCTTCACTCCATCATTCTGTGGCTTCTGCCCCTCCATAATTTGGTTAGTCATTTTTTACAGGTATTTGGTTGGATCTGGGGGTGGAGAGTGCCAGTAAGTCTGTTCTTTTACTCACTTGGCTCTGTTCCTTGTGGTAAATTTTGATGGAATTTGAAACTTCATGTATGAAGGATCTTTCTTGTTACTTATCTTGCTGTACTCTTTGACACAATGTATTTTGCTATAATTAATGTGTGGTTATTTTAGTCCAAGTACAATTCTCAAGAGCTATATATTTGAGCAGGTGCTAACCCACAGTATATTCCAAATCAAGGTAGCTCTCCGGGAAACAAATACGATGGTGTCCTGAGTACTACATATGTATATTAAGACATTAGGACAGGATGAACTTTAAGTCTGTCCTCATGTGCTGCTTTCTTTTTTTACTTATAGTTAAACAATATTTCATTGAATTTTTCACTTTTTTCCCCTTCTAAGTTCTCAATATACTTTCCCATTTACTAACAAATAAATAACAAAAAACAAATAATAGCAAATAAAAAAGGTATGATCTCTCTCTCTACCTGTCTCATACACACACTAATACACACACAATACTACCTAAATTCAACACACAAACACTCACACTTACATATTTTTGGAAATAATTTTCACTTTGTAGAAAAATGCATTGTTAATTGAAAAATGTAATTTTCCATAGCAAATTTATCACAAACCATTTTAGGCTATTTCCCAATTCAAAAAGACTATTTTGAAAATAGCAATATGATTGTTAAAATTTATATTCAATATTGATTTTACCAATAGTACATAAATAAATTATCTGAAATTCTAAGGCCATACTCTGCATTTTGCCTTTTTCTTTCATATAACAATATCCTAAATTAATTTCAAAAGTGTTAAGAGGAAAGATACCATTATTTTCTTAAACCATGTTAGTTTTAACTATGTTTTATTTATGTTCACAAATTTGTTTTATTAATATAAGCTTATTACTTCTTCTGTGACCAAAGGGAAACTAATATCCATAAACTGCTACTCTATCCTAAGGCCTTGGTTAAAAAGAATAGTGGAATTATACTGACTATTTTCTAATCTTTAAGGAATGATCCTGGGGGACAAAGCCTATAGAGTTGCTTCATGAAGTTTAGTCAATTTCTTTCATTCTTTGGGGCACTCAGATATATATTGTTCCTGGTTCTTGTGTTTTAATATACCTTCAAAATTTTCCATTTTTGTGCTTTAGTCTGTGAACCATACAGAAATTTCTGTTTGGTCTTAAAATTTAAAAGAAAGCAGTAGAAACTGCAGCAATCACTAGCAACCAGATAAAGTAATGAATATCACAGTATGTTCAAAGTTTTGTAGTTTTTAATAGATTGTGAATGTATGTTATTCTCTGCTGATGAGTTTTCATGTATATATTATAAAATATAAAATTTTATGCTTTTATAAATAGTAGATATATTTTTTAAAATCTGAAAAATAGACCAGGTATAAAACTTATGTGTGTATGTATCTATACATGTGCAAATATATATACATATTGTGTATATACACATGAACATACGGAATAGACACTTAGTTCATGTATACACAAAGGAGACCCATTTTAAACTTAATAGTCATATTTGTTCACAAATTGTCTTGTGGCACATAATGAACAAATTCTCCTCTGATCATTGTTTGAACGCAGTCCTAGATTCTTAAAGGCTATACCAGTAGAGATCAAGGTCTAGCAGTTTCTCCCAAACCAAAAATGCATATAGTGTAGGCCAGTATTAGTTGAGATTGGTTTGGAGAAGCTCTAATGAACTTATTATTATAGAAAAGGATCACAGAATCATAGATGCAGACCTTTATGTCATTTAAAGGTCATTAAATCTAAGTCCCAGATTATGGATAAAGAACAATCCCAGACTGATAAAAAAATGTCTCCTTATTTACTGAAATATTTACAGCATCACTTTTTGTCATAGCAAAGAATTAGAAATAAATACTCCTATTGATTGAGAAATAGCTGAATAAATTGTTATGTTTTAATGTTAGTCACTTAATCAATAAACATTTTCAAGGCACCTATTGTGTGCTACTCATTATGTTCAATGTTTGGGATTAAATAAACAAATTTGAAAAGTAGCAATAGTTCTGTCTCTAAGTGGGTTTCCAATCTAATGGTGGAGACAATAAGCATATAAATATTTAAAAACCACCTATGTACAGAGATAAATAGGAACTAATTCACCTCCTGGATGTTACTGTAAAGAGAGAACTAGGCTGCCCCAGTCTGGTTATTTTAAAGATGCAGTTTGTTCCAGCTATGTAACTGGAGCAGTACTAGTCTGCTATGATCCAAGCAGTAAGGGAAATTTACGATATCTTCTCTCAGAAGCAAATTAGTGTCATTTTCCACATGGATGCCTCCATTGCAGGTGATCTGGGCCTATACAAAGCCTAATTGTACTCTCAAAGGACTGTGTAAACTTTAAATTGTTATATAAAGGGGTCAAAGGACTTGGACATGTGATTCCATGTGCAGAGGGAACTCCCAAGTGATGAAACTTTCTCTACTAATTCAGGTCAGTGTTTTCTCTGCCACATAAATTCTTAGAGGACTGCCTAGCAAGTCCAACACTTAAGTAACTTGCTCAGTTACACACAGTCATTATATTTAAGAAATAGAATTTCAATAAGACCTTCATAACCACAGGGTCAGCTATCACACCCTACACAATTCTGACTCTACTATGCTAATGTTAGCTCTGATTATCATGGTTTGCTAAAATTTATAAGATTTTCAGCGATATTCAAATCACCAATTCCATGACTTTTCCTATTCAGTTCAATAAACATTCACCAGACACTAGCATGAGAGAATAGGAGAAAAGGTTTTTTATGTGTGTCTTTGATATTTCTACTGTTGGGACTTGATCAACTTTAAGCTAAAATCTCTAAGTGGATGACTGTGAGATAGAACTGTTTTATACACATTTCTAAAACTTGCAAAGATTTTATATATATATATATATATATATATATATATATATATATATGTGTGTGTGTGTGTGTGTGTGTGTGTGTGTGTGTGTGTGTTTTATTTAGAGTAATGAATATCAAGTGTTAGAAAGGTTTTGTGTTTTGTTTTGTTTTTGGAGAGGGGGAGTATTCCAATAATTTCATCCATACTATCTACTTTAATTAATTTCATCTCATTTGGAACATTTTTCTTAATACAATTGATGTAGTTAATGTAAGAAATGTTCTAGAGGATAGTTTTCCACTTACTTAATACATGATCCTATAATTTCCTGTTATATTACTTAAATTGCCTTGTGGCTTATTCCCAAACACCTGGGTTTCAATATAAACTGTCAGTTCTTTCTATTAAAGAAAAAAAATGTGATACTATTATTTCTATAAGAACATATAGATGAAAGTTACTGTCATTTAAACTTAATGATAAGTTGCCTCTCATTGCAAGAGTTTTATTCTCCCAGGGGAGGAGCCAAGATGGTAGAGTAAAAAGATACACATACAGTAGTTCTTCCCCAACAGCCCATAAACTACCTGTAAAGAAGGATTTTCAACAAATTTCAGAGCAGCAGAAGCCACAGAACAATTTAGGGGAGGAGATTTCTAGCCCAGAGTGACCTGAAAGAGTGATGGGAAAGGTCTGTCGCACCAGATGTTGCTGTCTGCAACACACCAGGAAGAGCAGGATTCAGGAGACTTCAGGGACAGAATCTCCAGCAACAGCGCAGATCTCTCAACCCACAGGCACTAAAGGTCAGTGAGAGGATTTTTCAGCTGGCCAAGAAGGGAGTAGGAGGTCCCCATAACTCAGGCCTCCTCAGGTAGCAGTAACAGAGGCAGTAGCTGACAGGGGCTCCCAAGGCAGGCAACAGCCCACATCCATTGCTGAAGGCCTTACAGAAAAGCCCCTGAGGGAACTGAGCCTTCTGTGATGACCCTGACTCCACCTGAGCAGCTGATCCTAACTTCACATTGAATAGCAGCCCTGCCTCTGCCAAAAGCCCCTAGAGGATTAGAGTAGCTCAGTTTCAGCCCACAGTGCTAGTTTGGCAGAACTGGAAGCAAGGTGTTTGTGGAGAAATTTATCTTGCCCTACAAGGAAAAAGAGAAGATGGGGATAAGGGAAAAGTGGGATGTGATAGAAGGGAGGGTACATTGAGGGAAGGAGTAATCAGAATGCAAGGTCTTAGGAAGCACTGAGAATAAATGAAAGATATCTTTAGTTTGGGGAAAAGAGCTTTAGTTTAAATTTCCTAGAGGGAGGTAACCTCAGGTAAAATTTGGCATGGATGGAAAAGTTCAGGTTTTAATGGTAAATTTGAGTTTATGATTGCTATTTAATCAGGCACTAGAACATGTATAGAAAGGCATGTAAGCCACTTAAGACTTGCCTCAAAAGAAGTTCCTTAGCCAAAGTGAAATTATAGTCATATTTGAAACCTGGTTGTTGGAACTTGCTATTTTAAGATACTATGGGACTATTAACTAACTGTTCTTTTAAGTGTAACTCCAGATATGGGTAGCAAGAAAGGCGATCTGAGCCTCCAATCCATGATGCCAGTAAGCCTGTGAGATGCTGGTATGAACTGATAAAGGTGATGTCATGGGAAGGGTGGGAGAGAGGCTGTTCAGCCTGGGCTGAGATAAGATTCTCCTGACTTAATTTCCCTACTGACACCTGGCAGACTTTAAGCCTCACTGAATGCAAGGTGACAATCTCCTCCTACCTGGAAGTGACATGAAGTTGGGGAGATGTTGTTTCCCTGCAATGTCCCTACTCTTAGTGGCGATTTACTATAGTCAAATGGTTTGTAAGCTTAATACTAGATCTATTAAATTATAGATTGTTGGTAGGGGAACATCCGAGGTTAAGCCTAAAATTAGGCTATTAGGCATAGGACTTTAGACCAGCAACAATAAGTTAGGGTCCTTTAATTCTTGGTAATACTGTGGAGACAACTAGGTCAATGGCTTGTGAAGTTAGCATACATAAATATTATTTGTGTCTCAATTGATTAATGTTTTAAAAAAAATCTTTTGTGGTCTATATTGTAAATGCTTTAAAAAGAGGCATCACCTGACCAAAAGTTGAAATTGTTTTATGTGATATGAACTCTGTTAAAAATGGAAAATAAATAAAATTTTCAAAAAGTTTAAAAAAGTTTTATTCTCAATGGATTTTTCTAAATATTAATTGGTGATCCTAAGACATACAAGAAGAAAGAGAAACAATGGAGATAAAAAAAAGTACTATGTCACCCCTCTAGAGCCTCTGGCACATGTATTAAACCTGAGGTATTGCTTAAAGTCAGCGACTTCACCATTAAATTATTTCTGTAATTTTGTCATTGTTTGAATCCTAAAAAGATAACTGCCAATCATCATGTGACATATGGATTACTATGGACATCCATATGCTTTGAAACATTTGGTATTCAAATGAAAATTTGTGAAGTCAAATAAGAATGGGGCCCAGGCACCAAAATCTAATGACCAGCAGCTTCAGCAGACTGCAGACTTTTCTTCAAAGAGCTATGCCCCCTCATTATGCTCATTCAACTGTTGTATTCTGCAAAACTCACAAAAGTATATATTTAAAAGACACAGGATTATCCAGATAATTTGTCTTCAGTCACTCCTTTCATCTTAATGATAGCATTTGTCATTCAAAACATTATGGATATTGAGAAAGCAACCTTAAAAACTTTTAAAGAGTATATTTGTAAAATATTTGTAAAACAATTTGAAATATTTCTGTTTTATTTTCCATGCTCCCTTTTTTTTTAAGTGTTTCACAATGCGTGCTTTTTATTCTCTTGCTCTGACAGCTTGTATAAATTAAAAAGACATTAAACCAACATTAAGTATTTGAAGGTCTTTGGGCCTCTTCCTCCCCCCCTAAACCAATTAACATAAAATAAAAACCAAACAAAAAACCCCAGGTATCCAACTATTTGCTTGGATACAGCAGACTTAGTGGTTGGCTATGTCTTCAAACTCATTAAGAAAAATTTTTCAAAAGGGAGGGAAAGGTAAAAAAAACCTACTGCCCAACTCCCACCCCCCTCCATCACCCAGAAATTCATGAGGAGACTATAGATATCTCCTATTTCAACATGTTAGGGCAGCAGTTTCAAAGGTGGCCAAGGTAACTCTAGAATGGATATTTTTTAACCTTTTTAATAAACACAACTAGGACTTGGCAGAGCTAACACACTAAATTAACTTTAGCAAAATTCATACAAAATAGTAATTAACAATGATCTCTACTTGTTAACTAACAAGGAAACACCTTCAAAACCGCATTTCATTAAAGTTTCTGCACTAAAATGTAGAAAAACTGAACTACACAAATATTGAAAAGTTAAAAATTCCTTAATTTTTTATTCCTGGTACCACTACCACAATTTACAGGGCAATATACCTGATGTAATGAAAAGAAAAAGAAAAGACAAAGCTACAACAGATGCACAACCCAAAAGGTAATTTGAATTTTTCATTTGAAAGGTAAAGCTTAATGCTATTAATTCACAAATATACTAATTTAAATACCCAATCCTAGTTGTTATCTAAAACACACATTGCAAACATACAAATACCTATTCTCTCCACTTGTCAACTCCCATTCATATCAATGGGTAT
>JAQQSK010006644.1:0-14336 GCA_028658325.1 Potorous gilbertii
GGTTGAAATTCTTTGCAGTTCTTTGCAAAGATTAGCTGGGACAGATGCAACACCTCTAAGTGTACAAACATAAATGCAGATATCGGTGCTTTAAAACAACAAAGATGATATTCCTGGTGTCCTAGGCAGCCAACTTTCAGTACCAGTGAAACTGAAATAGAACAAATGTACATTTAACAATACATGCAGCAGACATAGCACTATACAGAGCATTACCTATGAGGATACTACAATGACAACATCTAACTACATAACACATGAACATTTCAAAAGTACATGCATATCTATAGTACACAGCAATCAATCAGAAGCAGTAAGTATGGCTAACAAAGCAAAGCTAACTAGCTGCAATGATAACACTATTAATAGGCCTCTATATGAAATATCACTTAACAATAAGCAGTAATGTAGGTGCACAATTAGACATTACTGTAGTATGAGCACAACAGCAAAACAAAAAGTATATTCAAACATGCAGGTATATGTAAGGCACATTTCACATGGACAATCTCTAGGATTGTTACCTAGAAACGTAATTATATCTTCAGGCTTATCAGAACTTAGTCTAGTCTACTGAGATAATAGGCCTAGTTCTCTTGTCACATCAGCTAGTACAACTGAGCTAGTATTTGGCATGGACTGACCTTCAGAATCACTGTAGACTTGTGTGCATATATCTGAGCTGACAACTGTTCCAGGTTGACTGTCAGTGTTTTCAAGCCTTTGTAGCAGTTTCAGACAGGAAAGGAATTACTCCTGGGTTCATCTCTCCTGCCTGGTAATAATACACAGTTTTCTTCACTGGATACATCATCTTCAGTTTGGGGCATCTTGCATGCATGGCAGAGTATACTGGCCTACTTTAGGTCTTTTTAGTCCTCAGTAATCAAGACACATCTTTATCATTCCATGGGGGGTGAGGGGGGTGAACCTCCACCATAGATAATGCATGGGCTGCTGGATTCTGTGATGGTGCCATTAACAAGCATTTTTTCAGGATGGATTCTGAGATGCTTCCTCCTAGGTCATTCTCTAAATGGTCTGAAATTGGTGAGCTGGATTCTGTGAGTTATGCCTCAAGCACATCCCACTCATGCAAGAATGCACCTGTCACTTTGCTGAGTTCAAGTCTCAACCTATCCTTCCACTGTTGTGCAGAGGGTTAACAATTGGGACTCCTATAGTGTTCACTGGAAACTCTTGCCTCTGTCCTCTTATAAGCCTCTACATAGTCTACATGGATGGTCAAAGTGTGTAGGTCCCAGCTTGTTGCTTACAATAGCCTGCTAAAAATTTGAAAAGCCTAAAATTAGTTCCAATCAGTACTGATACTCTAGTGAGTGTTGGAGGGTCTTGATGTACCAGAGCTGGAGTCTCTGTTTTTCTATTCACATAAGCAACTCTTGGGAAATTTCAAGCTCACCAGGATGTATCCCAAGTACAGATAGTCTTCATCACTAACACCACCAAGTCCAAGTCCTGTCATAGGTTTTCAAGGTATTTTGCCCAAATGCCTGCCATCAAAAGATTGAAAATCATGGTAATTTGAGATGCACTGTCAAGAACAGTACTGTAATCCACATTCTCCATTTTGATAATTACCTCTCTATGAGGTCCTTTGAATGTAGGTAGAATAGACCCATAAGGAACTGATGATGAGCTCAATGTGACAGTCCTTGGGGATGAGGGCAACCTCCTTCCCTGACCCCTCTCTGGTTTTCCAAATGTGCATCAGAAGATTTTTAACTCCTTCATGACCAAGGATTTGCCAGTACATCCAACATGGCCATCTAATCTACAATTATAGCAAAAGGTGAATGTCATTGTGATGATTGCCTACTGGAGATGGTCTTAGGTCAAGCTTTTGTGCCCTCCATGCCCTTTGGTCCTCTACCTCTTCAAAGAGAGTAGGATTGCGCATGGCTCCATCTCTCACCTGATTGGCTTAGGTTGCACAACCTTGCAGCTCAGCACTGATGGTGCTTTTGCCATGCTCTGCTCCTAGGGCCTCCATTGGAGAAGGCCTAGAACCTGCTGAGGTTTGAACCTCAGAAGTCCTGATTTTAACTTGGACATTGTTGGCAATGATTTCTGTGCCTGCATAGATCTGATGACATCAGTTGCACAAGGGTCATGAACCTCAGTCCCACTCAATCTCTGAAGTGTAATTTTTCCCTGAATTCTCAGGAAATTCCAGGGCCCATGTGTCATAGTTTATGCAAAAATGACTCCACTGTGAGGAGAATCAGAGTAGACTTTTCTCCTTCCTGCTGCACAACACTGAAGACAAAATTAGCATAGGAGGTCTTCTGATCTGCCCCCCCTCCAAATATCTGAACTAAACTATGTATACATTCCTGCCAGGTACAATCTTACCTTGGCTCTGGGAGAGCATCCCACTGCTTTTGCAGCTGTCCCTTTAGGCTGTCAATCTCACTTGGTCTGGCTCAAGGGCTTTCCAGTTTCCTCAGGACACTTTCACCTGCCAAACCATAGTCTCTCAAGGTTGTTCTTCTGGGGGCCATGGTTTCCATCTAGAAACAACGTCAGTTTGGAGGCTAGCATATTTTGAATACCACAGGAGAGATGATTTCTGCCTTACCCATGTTCTTGAGCATAGTGGTAAACAACCAGTTTCTATGAATGCCTCCTTTGATTAGAAGGGCTCCTACTTTTTTAAGTAGTTCTTTATCCTCAGAGGATAGAAAAGCCTGAAATTTCTAGGGAATAACTTCCAACTATCAGTTCCCCAGGTGTATGTCCATGGGCAAAATTCTCAGACAGGATTAGAAAAACTTTCTGATTTGCCAGTGGCCTTAATTGTACCCTCTTCCCATCCTTTAACTTTACTGCTCAATACTTTTAAATGTCCTCATTCTTAAGGTCTAGATCTATTTTTGATATGAGGAAGCTTCTATACCCCTCAATTATCTTAGCTCTCGTATTTTCTAGATATTATTCCATGCGTGCCCATATTAACATACAAATGTTGATGCACTTAGAAAATTTACAGTATTGCAGCAACCATAGTTTATCAGACTAACATACCATGCTTAACCAATACAATAGTACAGTATAATACATGAATTCAAATTGTGAAAATGGTACTAATGACTTTTTCATGTATCAATATACAGTAATTATAAATGCAGTAGCATTCAGACTTTAAGAAATACACCATATCAACAAATGCAGGAAGAAGTCAAGGCAAGATAAGCTTGTCATACCTCCAAAAAAACACCTCTGAAAAACAAAATAAAATTGCATTGTAAAAGCAAAATTCTAGGATAGAACTGGGAAGAAATAAAATTATCTAGACCTCTAAAAAAATCTACTTTCTATGAAGAGAAAATAAAAGGAAAAAATGCAAACAAAAAGTGTTTTCCATAACAGGAAGACAAAATCCCATTTCTGAAACAAAACTGATCACAGGAACAAACATTTCAGATGCTTTCTTCCCCAAGTCAAGGAAGTTTCCCAGGCCTCCCTGTGCTTCCTAAAGCAAAGTCCAATCACTGAAGTCTGAGTAAGAGAATTGAGACAAAGGAGATGACCTTATGATTCAGCATCACCCCCTCCACTGCGTGCGCGCGCACACACACACACACACACACACACACACACACACACACCAGTCTGAGAGGGAAATATCCTCCAACTTATGAAAAAAAAATGAGTTTAAGAAAAATAAATATCAAAGAAACCTAGGACAGGAAAAAAAATTTCCCAGCTTATAGAAAAAAGTTAGCCTCCCAACTACAAGATCTTGTTTAAAAAAATAATTGTCACCAAATTACATTCCTACAGAATAGCAAATCCTAACCCTATTTGTGTAAAGAGAGTCTGCCCGTAGACTGAGGAGCCCTATTTATAAGAATGATTAGCCCTACCTGTATCATGAGGGTGTCATGTGGTTCAAAGGGAGATACAATAGATATCTCTAGACTCTTCTCCAAAGGAGACTTTCATTCCTGATCCAAGGGGAAATATGAGGTTGGAATGTGAGCTTCAGTTTCAGGCTAAACTTTGGATCACTATTTCTTAATGGGAAAATGAAGGCCCCAAGCTTTATATATCCATGGTTTGACTACCTTTCCATCAAACACCAGTTTCACAACACACATAGTGAATAACAACAACAACAACAAAAACCAGCACCACCCACAAAACCATTTATCTAAATCAGTAGCAAAACAAAAATTAGAAAAAAGTATACAAAGGAAACTATGATACAGAGTGAAGCTCCTGCAATAGCTTCACACTTAAGGAAGACTTGATCAAGAAGGCAGGAGGTTTTCCTGCTGTTCTTTCCAAATCCTCCTGACAACCCTCATGCATAGCACTAATGAAAAGAGAGTTTCATACCAATGGACTTTGAGAAGGAGGTTACATTTGTAAAGTGCTTAACACAGGACCTGGCACAGAGTAGGTACTTAATAAATTCTCTCTTCAATAGCTAGAGACAAACTCATCTGCAAAGATTGTAGCAAAGGAAAAGCAGAAAATTGGTGGTGGTGATTGTGCAGGAATTTTATAGACAGTTTCCTGGATCATATCTCAAATATATAAAGAACTTTGTCAAATTTTTAAGAATATGAATCATTCCCCAGTTGATAAATGGTCAAAGGATATGGCTGGCTAGTTTCTGCATGAAGAAATCAAAGCTATATATAGTCAAATAAAAAAATGCTCTAAATCCTTATTGATTAGAGAAGTGCAAATTAAAACAATTTTGAGATACCATCACACATGTATCAGATTGGCAAAAATGATTAAAAAAAAGGGAAAATGACAGATATTGAAGGGGCTGTGGAAAAAACTAGAATACTAATATACTACTGGGTAAACTGAAATGATTCGACCATTTTTAAGCATAATCTGAAATTATGGCCAAAGAGTTATAAAAACAGTGTATACCCCTTAAGTCACTATTATACCACAATAATCAGGGAAAAAGGAAAAGTATTTACTGCAGTTCTCTTTATGGTGGCAAAGGACTGGAAACTGAGGTGATACCCATCAATTGGGGAATGGTTGAATAAGTTGTATATCATTGTGATGGAATAATGATGTAAGAAATGCCAAGCAGAATCTATCACTCTATAGGGAAGTAGGAATGAAGGGGGACAAGAAAAGAAGTGGGGCTAATATAAGGGAAGATGGATTGAAGAAGGCAGGGGTTAGAAGCAAAATACTGGGTTAAAGAGGGACAGGGTGAAAGGAGGGAGAGGGGGAGGGGGAGGGAAGTATAAACGTGGGAAAAACATGATGGAGAAAAATACAGTTAGTAATCATAACTGTGAATGGCATGAACTCTACCACAAAGCAGAAGGAGATAGAGCAGATTAAAAACTAGAATCCTGCAATATGTTATTTACAAGAAACACATATGAAGCAGAAACATAGAAAAAAAAGGAGAAAGACTAGAAAAGAATATATTATATTTCAGCTGCAGTAAAAAAAAAAAAAGTAGCAATTCTGATCTCAGACAAAGCAAAAATAGATCTAATTGAAAAAAAAAACCTACATCTCCCTAAAAGGTATCATACATGATTAAGTAATATCAATGCTCAACTTTTATGCACCAAATGGTAGAGCATCCAAATTTCTAAAGTTGAATGAGTTACAGGAGGAAATAGACAGTAAAACTACACTAGAGGAACTTTCCCCTCTCAGAACTAGATAAATCTAACCACAAAATAAAAAAGAATGGAGTTAAGGGGGGGAGGTGAATAGAATTTTAGAAAAGTTAGCTATGATAGACCTCTGGAGAAAATTGGGGACAGAAAGGAATATACTGTTTTTTTCTGTGGTATATGACACCTTCACAAAATTTGACCATGTCTTGAGGCATAAAAAAATCTCACAATCAAATGCAGAAAGACAGAAATATTAAATGCATCCTTTTCAGATAATGATGCAATAAAAATTACAATTAATAAAAGGCCATGCAAAGATAAAAAATTGAAAACTAAATAATCTATTCCTAAAGAATGAGTGGGTCAAACAAATCATAGAAACAGTCAAGAATTTCAGAGAGTGACAATAATGAGAAAATATACCAAAATTTATGAGATGCAGTCAAAGCAGTACTTAAGAAAAAAATTTCTTTCACTAAATGACATCAATAAAATAGAGAAAGAATAACAAATGAATTGGATATGCAATTTAAAAAGATAGAAAAAGAATAAATTAAAAATTCCCAGTTAAGCATCAAATTGGAAATCCTGAATATCAAAGGAGAGAGATTAATAACACAGAAAATAAGAAAACCACTGAACTAATAAATAAAACTAAAAGCTGGTTTTATGAAAAAAGTCAACAAAACAAACTACAGGTCAATTTTATTTTAAAAAAAGAAAGCAGAAAAATTATCAGTATCAAAAATGAAAGAGAAATTAAAGCAATAATTGGGAGGTATTTTGTCCCTTTGAATGCCAATAAATCTGAAAATCTAAGTGAAATGGTTGAATATTTACAAAAATATGAATTTCCTAGATTAGCTGAAAAGAAAATAGAATTCTTAAATAACCCCATTTTAGAAAAAGGAATTGAACAAGCCACCAACGAACTCCCTAAGAAAAAATCTCCAGGTCTAGATATGGATTCACAAGTAAATTCTACCAAACAGTTAAAGAGCAATTAATTCCAATACTATATAAACTATTTGGGAAAATATGTTTTATGACACAAATGTGGTATAGATACCTAAAGTAAGAAGAGCCAAAACAGAGAAAGAAAACTATAGATGAATTTCCCTAATTAATAGCTATGTAAAAATTTTAAATAAAATACTAGCAAGGAGATTATATCAATATATCACCAGAATCAGATGGTATTTATACCAGGAATGCAGCAGGCTGGTTCAATATTAGGAAATCTATTAGCATAATTGACCATATCAATAACAAAATCAACAGAAATCATATGATTATCTCAATACATGCAGAAAAAGCTTGACAAAATACAACACCCATTTCTATTAACACTAGTCAACAGAAGAATAAATGGGACTTTCCTTAAAATGATAAGTAGCATCTATCTAAAACCATCAGCAAAAATCCATAATGAAGATAAGCTAATAAAGTCAGGGCAAGGATGTCCATTAACACCACTGTCGTTCACATTTTACTAGAATGTTAGTTTTAACAATGAGAAGAAAAAGAAATTGAAGAAATTAGAATAGCCAGTGAAGAAACAAAACTATCACTCTTTACAGATGATATGATGGTACACTTAGAGGATTCAACTAAAACACTACTTGAAATAAATAAGAATTTTGCAAAGTTACAGGATATAAAATAAACCCATGTAAATTATCAGAATTACAAAGCACAGTAGCAAGAGATGGAGAAATTCCATTTAAAATAACTGTAGACAATATAAAATATTTAGTAGTCTTCCTGCCATGACAAACCCAGGAACTATATGAATATAATTACAAAACACTTCACACAAATAAAGTCAGATCTAAACAATTGGGAAAATATCAATTGCTCGTGGGTAGACTGAGCCAATATTATAAAAATCACAGTTCTACCTAAATTTATTGACATATACTGTGCCGTACCAATTATGCTGTCAAAAATTATTTTATAGAGATAAAAAAAATAATAAAATTCCTCTGGAAGAACTGAAGGTCAAGAATATCAAGGGAATTAATGGAAAAATGCAAAGGAAGGTGGCCTGGCCATACCAGACATAATGCTATGTTATAAAGTGGCAATCATCAAAACTATTTGATACCAGCTAAAAAGTAGAGTGGTGGATCAGAGGAACAGATTAGGTACACAAGATATGAGAGTCAATGACTACAGTGATCTAGTGTTTGATAAGCCCAAAGACCCAAGATTCTGAGATAAGAACTCACTATTTGACAAAAACTGCTGGGAAAACTGGAAAATAGTATGGCAGATCAATGTCTATGGATCTATCTGTCAACGTCTTATACCATATACCAACATCTAAATGGTACACAATTTAGACATAAAGGGTGATGCCATAAGCAAATATCAGATCTATGGAGAAGGGAAGATTTTGTGACCAAACAAGAAAGAGAACATTACAAGATGTAAAATGGATAATTCTAATTATGTTAAATTAAAAAGGTTTTACCCAAAGTCAATGCAACCAAGATTAGAAGGAAAGCAGATAGATGAGAAACAATTTTTACAGCAAATCTCTCTGAGAAAGGCCTTGTTTCTGAAATAATAGAGAACTGAGTCAAATATATAAGAATACAAGTCATTCCCCAAAGACCTGAAAAACAGGTAGTTTTCAGATGAAGAAATCAAAGCTATCTATAGTCATAGGAAAAAAAATGCTCTAAATCACTATTGATTAGAGAAGTACAAATTAAAACAACTCTGAAGTACCTCACACCAGATTGGCTAATATGACAGAAAAGTAAAATGATAATGTGAGAGGATGTAAAAAAAATTGGGATACTAATGCACTATTGGTGAAGTTGTGAGTTGATCCAACTATTCAGCAGAGTAATTTGGAACTATGCCCAAAGGACAATCAAACTTTGTATAGCCTTTGATCCAGTGATACCACTCCAAGTCTGTATCCCAAAGAGATCATAAAAAAGGGGAAAAGACCCATATGTACAAAAGTATTTATAGTATTTGTGGTGGCAAAGAATTGGAAATTGAGGATGACTGAATAAGTGGTATATGAATGTAATGCAATACTACTGTGCACTAAGAAATGACAAGCAGGGAGATTTCAGAAAAAACATAGAAAGGCTTGCAAGAACTAATACTGAGTGAAGTGAGCAGAACCAGGAGAACATTACACACAGAGACAAAAAATTATGCAATGATTAACTATGATAGACTTAGCTCTTCTCAGAAATACAATGATTCAAGACAATTCCAAAAGACTGATGATTAACAATGTTATCCACATCCAGAGAAATAACTATGGAGTCTGAATGCAGATCAAAGCATACTATTTTAACTTTTTTTTGTTTCTCATTTTTTGGTGACTTTTCTCTTCTGTTTCTTCTTTCACAACATGAGTAACATAGAAATATGTTTAACATAATTGCACATATATAACCTATATCAGATCGTTTGTCATCTTGGGGAGGAGGGAGGGAAGGGACAGAGGAAGAAAAATTTAGAAATCAAAGTCTTATAAAACAACAAATGTTGAAAACTATATGTTGAAAAAATAAAATACTATTTAATAAAAAATGTATTAAGTAGGACCTTCCAGAAAACCTGTCTATTTGGACTTCATACAGAACACACTCAATGATACTGACAAATACATTTAATGAATATGTCTTCCTATCTTATACTATATTTGCTTATTTTTATGTAACTGACATTTATATAGTAATTGAATGTGTGCACAGCACTTTATATACATTAATTCATTGGATACATTATTATAAATGAGATGATTAATCAGAGTGATCCCTGTAGTTGCATCAGGAAATCTTGTATGATCTTAACACATATGGGAAACACTGAGAATCTTTAAGTTCTTTCTTATTCAAAAGCAAAGTTATTGGGGTTTTCTTGCAGTTAAGTTTAGATCTTTAATCCCATGGTTTTATATCATCACTATGTCCATCCATTGTAAGACTTAAGATGTAGTCTGCCTGTAAAAACCTGTGAGCACCAGTCTTCTCCCCATGAAAACCCAAGAAGAATAGTTTAAACAATGCAGAACTATACAATAAATTGGTTCACAGGCTAAGTACCTTTTAGCACCATACATTGTCATCTATCATGATTACAAAAAGAGCATTAATAAATTATAGGGAGCAAAATGGCCTGAAATCAAGAATGGTCTGATCTACCAAAGGTCATTTTCATGGCATGGGAATAGTGTTCCATGTTTCTGTCATGGCTATTACACAAATAAAATAACTCACTTAAGCCCAGTTCAAGGACATGCCATAACAATCATCTTATTCAGTGGTCTGTCTCAAGCAAGGCTCAGTTTCTCCAACCTTTCCAACCTTTTCAAGACCACACTATACAAAATTAAACATAATCATGATAAGTCTTCTACATGATACTTATTGATCTGAAAATAAAATTTATTTGGAAAAACATATTTAAGTCTATGGGGAAGCTAGGTTGTGCAGTGGATAGAGCACCAGTGCAGAAGTGAGGAGGACTTGAGTTCAAATCTCACCTCAGACACTTAACACTCACTAGCTGCATGACCATAGGCAACTTAACCCAAATTGCCTTATCTTGGGTCATCTCTAGTCACCCTGATGAATATCTGGTCACTGGATTCAGATGGCTCTGGAGGAGAAGTGAGGCTGGTAACCTACACAGCCCTCCCTCACTCAAAACATAGTCAAGTGCAAGTCATTCATTATTTCTCTGATGGCATGGTCTTCTTCAGGAATGAAGGATGGATGGATACATACACATACATACACACACACACACACACACACACTTAAGTCCATTATCACATGCTATGTGTTAGTATGTCCTTATTAATATCCAGTCCAGCAAGCAGTTCAGTGAATACATGATATTTTAGCCTCAATAAAGGGCATACAGTTGATACATTCCAACTCTGTGACTTTTAAATTAAATGGAAGACACAGGATCCACAATGTCAGAGGATTTTCATATCATATCTTACCATAAAATATGCATAAACATGAATTTAGAAAGTTCTCAAAAATTAGAAACAAGTAATTAAATGGAAAGGTAACACATTATAGATACACAGGACCACATTTAGAGTCAGGATTTGAGCATAGTTCTCCTTAGCTCTGATACATGCTACCTGTGTGACCACTCATTCAAACCTCTTAATGTTCCAGACAACTCTCAGATTACTAATTGTGATTTCATTTTCATGTAGGGAACTCCACGTGTGGAATCTCCCTCCACTGCAGTAAATTACAAGTTAGGAACACCATCTACCCAGGTAATTACATTGTGTCCATTTTACTATACACAAATACATTAAGCTAGTGAGGTCTAATTTAAAAAAAACAGCAACAATAAAGAAAATAGTAATTACATAATTTCCTAAGTAAAAAAATACAGTTTATTTTAATAAGTTTCAGTGCCCACTTAAATATTTCATTGTCTTTACAGAATACCCTTTCCAATGACGCAAACTTCCATGAATACTAAAAAGATTTTAATAGAATAACGACTGGTTTGTCTTCCCAGTATACCCAGGAATCAAAACTTATCAATGCTTTAATTGTTATTTATTGCTTTATATATATATATACCCAGGAATCAAAACTTATCAATGCTTTAATTGTTATTTATTGCTTTATATATATATATATATATATATATATGTATATATATATATATGTATGTATGTATGTTTTAAAATTCTGTAGGTACTTTCTTAAGTAGGGTCTTGTGGCACAGTAGATGGAGTGCCAGGCCTGGAGTCAAGAAAACCCGAGTTGAAATCCAGCCTCACTTACTAGCTGTGTGACTAAACAATAACAACAAATCCTTTCTGTTGTAAAATACCATCAACTTCCTATGGAATCAGAACACAAAATGAAACAGTTATTTTCTCTTGTGTTATATTTTGTTTTGGTTTTTCTCATGGTTTCTCCCACTCATTTTAATTCTTCTATGCAACATGACTAATGTGAAAATGTGTTTAATAAGAATGTATTATAGAACCCATATAAGATTGCATGTCGTCTTGGGGAGGGAGAGAAAATTTAAAACTTATGGAAGTGATGTTAAACTGAAAACAAATAAATTAATTAAAGAAAAGAAGAAAAAAAGAGAAATACCATCAGCCTTGTGACAGCCTTTGTCAGTCTTTAGAAAAATCCAGTTTAAATGGAAGCAGACAATTCAGTAACCCTAAAAGAAACACTGAGTCAACTAATCAAGGCCTACCCTAAAGGTTACAATATAATCTAATATCGGTGACTTAAGACCACACTATAACTTGGGACATTCAAAGAAACTGAACTGCCTTTTGAAGGTGAAGTAAAAAACTCTGTCAATGATTGCAAGGAGCTAGAATGGTGATGGTATCATTCGAAGAGTTTGGATTAACAGTGAAAAACAAGAAAAGGTAGCACCACTCTTGCTTCAGGAAGGATCTAAAAGCACTTGTAAATGGTACTTGAGGACATCAGAGGCCATGATTCCCAACAGCTCTCTAGTGTACTAAATCCTTAATTTGGAATAAAACATACATTGCACAAAAGTGCCCACATTGCAGTTCTATCTACAAAGCAACATAAACTTCTAGTAGGAGTATGAGCTCAAGGATCTCAAATCATAATTTCCTATTCTTTGATGACTCCCAAAAGCCATATCTTTTTAACCAAAGACTTTGATGCCTAATACTTAGAATATTAAGGTAATAACTGATACCTTATTATGAATAACTGTGAACTAAGGCTCTTTCTCTTGGTTGAGCTGAGTTACCTCATTTCTAACCGGAGAGCTCCTTCACATTGCCCAGTATGTATTCTCCAATGTATGCCTTTTTTGGATTTCTGTTTGGCTATTGAATTGGATATAATAGGTTTCTTTGCTATTTCCTACATGTGTTTATTGTGGAACCAGTGTTTGGTGGAAAGGGAGACAAGTCTTGGATATAAAGCCTAGGGCCTTCATTTCCCCAGTAAGTAACAGTAATAGAAAGTCTAACTTCACCCTGAAATCACAACTTCTACACTAACAGTATTTAAAGAAACCCACAGATATAATTCTAGACTGGCACCCCCCTCTCTTAGAGGAGAGCTGAGTAATAAATAGCCTTGTAACCTCAACTTCCAGCTTCCCCTGCTGGAATAAAAGTTTCCCTTGGAAAAAAAGGGGGGAAAGGAAAGAGTCTAGAAATGTCTATTCTGCCTCCCTTTTAGCTATACAAAATCCCCAGGCTACATGTGGGGGACAACCCTTATTATACTAAGAAATGAATGAAATAAATATTTTTATTGAGGAGTATTTCTTTTATAAGGAGTGAGTAGAGAGAGTATAGGCTAGATAGGATCATTTAAAGAACAGCCAAGGAGGCAGAGCCAAAATGGCAGAGAAAATGCAGGGACTTGCCTGAGCTCTCCTCAAACCCCCTCTCCAAACACCTTTAAATAATGCCCTAAAACAAATTCTGTAGCAACAGAACTCACAAAAGGACAGGGTAAAATAGTTTTCCATCCACAGACAACTTAAAAGGTCTGCAGAAAAGTCCTGTCATCGCGTAGTGAGAGTAAGACAAAGGCTGAGTCAGTGCAGACCTGTCTCCAGCAAACTAGGAGCAGGCCTTGGGAGTTACTGAATCAACAGCTACTACTCCCAGAAGTCTCAGCCCACAGATGCTGGTTGAACAACTACTCTCTTTGCTGTCACTGGGGGCAGGACTGTTGCTTTGCCTATACTTGAATCCAGGTTGCAGTTCTGGGTGGCAGTCTAGGACGAGGAGGAGCACTAGCACACCAGAGGTTTGGGTCAAAGTGGAGCAAGGACCCTAATTTGATGCTGAGTGAAGTGAGCAGAACCAGGAGAACATTGTACATAGTAACAGCAATGTTGTAAGACAATCAGCTGTAAATGACAACTATTCTCAGCAATAGATTATCCAAGACAATTCTGAATGACTTATGAAAAATTGTGTCCATCCCGAGAAAGAACTGATGTTGTCCTAATATAGACTTAAGCATACTTTTTTACTTTTTCTTTTTTGTCTGTATTCTTTTACAACATTACTACAGAAATGTTTTCCATGACTACACATGTAGAACCTATATCAAATGGTTTTCCAACTAGATGAGGGGGGTTGGAAAGGAGGGAGAGAATTTGGAACTCAAAATTTTAAAAATGAATATTAAAAATGGTTTTTGTGTTTAATTGGGGAAAATATTAAATTATTTAAAAAGAAAAACAAATAAATATATAAAAAAGAAAGACAGGGTCCTCTCTGCAGGGATGACAATGACTTATACCTATATTGAACACTTAGAGGCTTAAAATACTTTCCTTATAACTCTATGAGGGAAGCACATAAATATTAAAAAGCATTCGACCTATAGTCGGAAAACTTGAGTTCAAACCCAGACTCAGAAATTATCTAGCTATGTGACACTGAGCAAATCACTTCTGCTCAAGTTTCCTCAACTGTGAAATGGAGATAACAGTATCTACCTCCCAGGGTTGTTGTAAGGATAAAATCAGATAAGTGCTATGCAAACCTTAAAGAACTACATCAGTGCTAGGTATTATTATTTGTCATTCACATTTTATTACATTTGGAGACAGAAGCTCAGAAGGGGTTAGTCAATAACCGTTTTTGACTGGTCCATGGTCCTCCAACAGAAGCCCATATCTTGTAACGCTAAGAATTCAAAC
>JAQQSK010006645.1:0-14336 GCA_028658325.1 Potorous gilbertii
GATGCCACCTTGCTTCTATAGTTGCTTATGCACTTCTTTGGGAAAGACAGCAGAGTTCTCTGTGTTCACATATCTCATCAGCAGATTGACCACTAATCTACCAGGGAGATTTGTAACAAGTGAAAAAGTCATGGCTAAACAACTTCACCAAATCCTCTGTGAGAGAGAATAGGAACCAAATTTCTGGACCTTAGAAGTCATCTCTTGCTGAGTGATTGAGGTAGAGACTGAGGGAGGATCATGTGCTCAGGATCTGGGATACACCAGGTTGTTCAGTCATTTCAATAATGTCTGACTCTTTGTGTCCCTATTTGTCATTTTCTTGGCAGAGATAATGGCGTGATTTGCCTTTTCCTTCTTCAGGTCATTTTACAGATGAGGAAACTGAAGCAAACAGAGTGAAGTGACTTACTCAGGGTCAAACAGTTAGTGTCTGAGGCCAGATTTGAACTCAGGAAGATGACTCTTCCTAATTCCAGGCCCAGCACTGCCTATTCCAGCTTTATTGATATTCACATGCTTTCATTCTAATACTCTGATTACAAAATCTATAGTCAAGCATATCTACATCAACCTGAACAGAAACATATCTGGAGCAAAAGGAAATTGAAACTTTTTCTAGTTAGGATGGGGTCTATGAACCATTATCTAATTGAGTGGTACCCACCAACCTTTAGAAAGATGAAAGGAGAGCAACACTACACACACACACACACACACACACACACACACACATATACACACACAAGTAGCACAAAAGCATGCTCTGAGAGTCAAAGAGAGGCACAGGAAACTTGGTAGTTCCTCAGGAGTATATTCTGATATTGGATGATGCATTTGACAGATGGAACTTGATTATCTCCCCATGCTTTGGAGATGACTGCTGAAGAGAAATTGGTACTGGTTATGGTTACCCATTTGGTATAGCAATTGTGAAAGGCATTCTTCACAAAACAAACAAACAAAAAAACCACAACCCTGAGGTTGCTTTAAGCAACATCCCCATTTTACTGAGGAGGAAACTAAGGCCTTTCTATGGCAACATAACTAATGTCACAATTTGGATTCAAACCCAGATTTTCTACTTTCAAATTCATTGCTCTTTCCACTATTCCACCCTATCTCTTGAAGTATGTGATTAAGTTCCAGAAGGAATGCTCGAGATAGGATCATTCCTTCAAAGGAAATCAAAGGAGGGAAAAATCAGCTCCCTTGGATCCATCAGGGAGAGCCTCATGATAGGAAGAGAGGTGAGTTGGAAGTAGAAGAATGGCTAGAACTTGAATTGGCAGTGAGAAGGGGAAATACATTTAAAACTGTGGGGATAATAAGGGCAAAAGGCCCATCATTGTATTCCATATAATGAATATCTCTAATTAGTTACAGGACAAAACCTTGGGAAGGAGTTGGTGGAATGAGCACTGGTTTTGGAGTCACAGCATAAGGGTTCAAAGCTCATCTTTGCTATTTACTACTGTCATTTCTCATTTGTGGGCCTCCCTTCTCTTATCTGTTGTATGGATCAATTGGGCTAGATACTTTCTAGTTTAGATCTAAATGCTATGACCTTGTCCAAAGAATGATAAAATACTTTCCAGTCAATAAAAATGTATAAAGCAACTACTTTGAACCAAGTATTTTATGTGTAATCTCTACCCTGGTGCTAAGTGCTGGGGATACAAATGCAAAAGCAAAATGAAAAGATAATCTCTACCCTCAAGGAGCTTACAGTCTAATGGTAGAAGACAATACCACCCCAAAAAGAACTGCAAAGGGAGGGTGAAATTTGAAATTATTTTGAGTTATTTTATATCTCTTTGATATTTACTTACTTATATGTATGCTGTAGGAATTCCCCTCACTATCCCCTAGTAGACTGTAAGTTCCTTGAGGCCAAGGTCTACTTTATTTTTATGTTTGAATCTCAGCATCTAGTAGAATGCTGGCACATAGTATATACTTAAATGTTTGTTGGTCAAGTAAAGTTCCAACTCAACTGATAAAAGCCCTAAAGTTATATGAACCTTCCTAAGTTGCCAAGTATCTATTACCCTTTATATATATGAAACTTTTCTAGATTCTGTAGGGCATATGAATGAAAATAAATGCTTAAATTAAACAAATAATTACCTAGGGTTTTTGTCCCCTAAGTTCAAATTGCATTGAAAATTAGCCCTGTGTTGGTTCAATATTAGGAAAACTATTAGCATAACTGACCATATCAATAACAAAACTAACAATAATCATATGATTATCTCAATAGATATAGAAAAAGCTTTTGACAAAATACAGCACCCATTCCTATTAAAAACGTTAGAGAGCATAGGAATAAATGGAGTTTTTCTTAAAATGATAAGTTGTATCTATTTAAAACCATCAGCAACCATTATCTGTAATGGGTATAATCTAGAACCCTTCCTAAGAAGCTCAAGATGAAACAAGGATGCCTACTGTCACTACTGTTATTCAATATTGTACTAAAAATGTAAACTGTAGTAATAAAAGAAGAAAAAGAAATTAAAGGAATTAGACTAGATGAGAGAATAAAACTATTACTCTGCAAATGATGTGATGGTATATTTACAGAACCCTAGAGAATCAACTAAAAAAAACTTCTTGAAATAATTAATAAATTTAACTGTTGAAGAATGTAAAATAAACCCACATAAATCATCAGTATTTCCATATATTACAAATAAAACTCAGCAAGAAGAGATAGAGAAATTTCATTTAAAATAACTGTAGGCAATATAAAATATTTGGAAGTCTACCTGGAACTCTTGAACAAAATTACAAAGCACTTTTTACACAAATCAAAGTCAGATCTAAACAACAGGAAAAATATCAATTGCTCTTGGGCAGGTTGAGCTAATGTAATATAAATGACAATTCTACCTAAACTAATCTATTTATTCAGTTCCATAGCAATCAAACTACCAAAATTATTTTACAGAGCTAGAAAAAAATAATAACAAAACTCATCTGGAAGAACAAAAGGTCAAGTATATTAAGGGAATTAATGGGGAAAAAATGCAAAGGAAGGTAGCCTAGCTGCACCAGACCTAAAACTATATTATAAAGCAACAATCATCAAAATTATTTTGTAGTGGCTAAGTAATAGAGTAGTAGATCAGCAGATTTGATTACATACACAAGATACACTAGTAAATGATTATAGTAATCTATTTTTTGATAAACCCAAAGTCTTCTGCTTCTAGGGTAAGAACTCACTATTTGACAAAAACTTCTAAGAAAGCTGGAAAATAGTATGGCAGAAGCTAAATGTAGATCAATATGCCACACCATATATCAAAATAAGGTCAAAATGGGCGTATGATTTGGACATAAAGGGTAATATCATAAACAAATTAGGAGAGCAAGGAATAGTTTAAAGGGTGATACCATAAACAAATTAGGAGAGCAAGGAATAGTATATCTTTCAGATCTGTGGAGAAGGGAATAATTTATAACCAAACAAGAGATAGAGAACATTATTAAATGTAAAATGGATAATTTTTATTACATGACAATATTTTTTGCACAGATAAAACCAATGCAAACAAGTTTAGAAGGAAAGAAGAAAGACGGCAAACAATTTTTACAGCAAATGTCTCTGATAAAGGCTTAATTTCTCATACACACACACACACACACACACACACACACACACACACACATTACTGAGTCAAATTTACAAGACTACAAGTCATTTCCCAATTGATAAATGGTCAAAGGATATGAACAGGTAGTTTTCAGACTAATCAAAGCAATCTATAGTCAATGAAAAATACTCTAAATCGCTCTTGATTAGAGAAATGCAAATTAAAACAACTCTGAGGTGCCACCTCACACCTATGAGATTTTCTAATATGACAAAAGGAGAATGATAAATATTGGAGATGTGGGAAAATTAGAACACTAATGCATTGTTGATTTAGTTGTGAACTGATGCAACCATTCTGGAGACTAATTTGAATTATACCCAAAGGGTAATCAAACTGTACATATCCTTTGATCCAGCAATAACACTACTATACCTGTATCCCAACGAAATCATCAAAAAAAGGGAAGAGAACCAACATGTACAAAAATATTTATAGCAGCTTTTATTTTGTGGTGGCAAAGAATTGGAAATGAATGAATGCCCATCAGCTGGGGCATGGATGAACAAACTGTGACACATGAATGTAATGGAATACTATTGTGCTATAAGAAATGATGAACAAGTGGATTTCAGAAAAACCAGAAAGATTTACATGAAGTGATTCCAAGTGAAGTTAGCAGAACTAGGAGAACATTATACACATTAAAAGGAACGCTGTATGATGATCAACCATGATTGACTTAGCTCTTCTCAGCAATACAATGATTCAAGACAATTCCAAGACACATGATGGAAAATATTATTCACATCCAGAGTAAAAACTATGGAGTCTGAATGTATATTGAAACATACTATTTTCACTTTGGGGTTTTTTTTGTGGTATTTCCTTTTTGTTCTGTTTCTTCTTTCACAACATGACTAATGTGGAAAAGTATTTGTGATTGCACATGTAAAACTTATATCAGATTGCTTGCTGTCTTGGGAATAGAGGGATAGATAGAGGGCTAGAAGGATGGAGAAAAAAATTGAGACTCTAAATCTTATAAATAATGAATCTCGAAATCTATTTTTATATGTAATTAGAAAAAATAAAAAGCTATTTACCAAAAAATAAAAACAAAGAAAAGTGACCCTGCATCAAACTAGACTTAAAAAATGAGTAATAGAGGGGGCAGAGCCAAGATGGTGGTGTGAGAACAACTATTCACCTAAGCTCTTAGACAAACTCCTTCAGATACCTCTAAAAAGAGAATCTGACCAAGTTTTGAAGGTGCAGAATCCAATAGGAGACAGACTGTGGCAGATTCACAACCCAGGACAGACTGGAACATCAACAGGAAGGATCTGTTCCACAGAGGTGGAGGAGCACACAGGGCGCAGTACAGCACATCCCTGCCATGGCATGACTGAGCAGGAAAGCTCTGGGGAGGCCTGAGGCAGGGGCAGCTTGTGGTATAGCAGCCCAGGGAAGAAGTCAAGCAGAGTTGAGGAAGTGAGAGCCAGGATGCCCCAGGTATCAACAATAGCTGCTCCTGAGACTATCAGCCCACAGATTAAATGTCTGTAAGTCACCTACTTGAACTTCCAGGAGCCAAAATGGTGGAGTGATCAGTAAATGCGTTCTCTCCCTCCCCTTGTTGACCTTGAAAGAGTCACAAAATATTTCCCCAGAAAAATCCTGAATCAGTAATATCAGCAGAAAGGGCAAACAGTCTCATAGCATGTGAGGCTAGGACAATCACTAAGGAGTATTCCTCTTACTGTGACCGAGGACTAGACAGCCCCACCTCAGTGAACTGGGAGGAGATCTGGAGCTCCAGTGGGGTGGAGCCTCTCAACCACCAACACCAGGGCCTCAGGCATGCCTCAGCACTCCAGGGGAAATGGGAAGTCATTAGGATAGCCTGCATCACCAAGCACTGACCTTGCCTTTGCTCTTCCTCAGCTGAGGAGATCTCCCATGACCACCTCTCCCCCATACTTAACAAACTAACTCCAGGGCAAATCTAGGGAAACACAAAACAAAAACAAAAAAAGAATTCACCTGGTCTTTGCCTTCTCACACCAGTCAGCTCAGCACCAGGTTCTGTACCTTCTAGCTGAAAGAACCAGAGGCCACAATACACAAAACATCATCATCATGAGTAAGAAACAAAGCAGGAAGGAAAAGATCATAGAATTTTTCTGTGGGGACAAGGATTGAAACATGAGTACCAAAGAGGTCAGTATTGAGACTGTACTCCCATCTGAATCTTCAGAAGGGACTATGAACTGGTCACATGCACAAAGAGCACTCTTGGAAGAGCTGAATAAGGAAATAGAAGAAAAACTGGTCCATGACTTTAAACGCATGAAAAAAGAATTCACTGAAGAGAGAACAGCTCTTTAAAAAGGAAAATTGGACAAATGGAAAAGGAAGCACAAAACCAAACTGGGAAAATTGGATAAATGTAAAAAGAAGTACAAAAATTACCTGGAGAAAATAATTCCTTAAAAGGAGTAATTGGATAGTTGGAAAAGGAGATGCAAAAGTTAACTGAAGAAAACAACTTGATAAAAATTAGAATTGGGCAAGTAGAACCTAATGACTCTATGAGACATCAAGAATCAGTCAAACAAAAATCTAAAGAATGAAAAGATAGAAGAAAATGTCAAATATCTAATTGGAAAAACAACTGACCTGGAAAATGGATTCAGAAGAGAAATTTTAAGAATTATTGGCCTACCAGAAAGACATGATGGAAAAAAGAGCCTGGATAATATCTTCTAAGAAATCACCAAGGAAAACTACCCAGAAGTGCTAGATCCAGAGGGCAAAATAGTCATTGAAAGAATATACCTTTCACGTCCCAAAAAGGATTCCCAAACTAAAAACACCAAGAAATATTGTTGCCAAATTCCAGAACTATCAAGTGAAGGAGAAAATACTACAGGCAGCCAGAAAGAAATCATTCAGATATCGAGGAGCTTCAGTCAGGATCACACAGGACCTTGCAGTTTCTACATTAAAAGACTGAAGGAATTGTAAAATGATATTTCATAAGGCAAAGGAACTGGGACTACAAACAAGGATCAATTACCCAGCAAAGTTAACCATAACATTTCAGGCAAGGAGATGGACATTCAGTGAAATAAAGGATTTCCAGACCTTCTTGATAAAAAGGCCAGAAGTCAATAGAAAATTCGATCTCCAAACACAGGTGTCAAGAGAGGCATAACAATGTAAACAAAGGGAAAAGAAAAATTTGTTACTCAATATGGGCAAACCGTTTACCTCCCTGTAAGGGAAGATGATACTTGTTAATCTTGAGAATTGTATATCTAATATGAAATATAGACAGAGGGAGCTGGTATAAAGTAAATGATATGATGATAAAAATGTGATGTAAGCATGCCAAGGGATTGTAACAGGAGATGTGAAAAGGGGGAAGCAGAAAATGGTCAATGACGTCACAGGAAAAGTACAAAATTATATTACAGTACAGGGGAAGAGGGGAGGGACATGAGCATTGTTTGAGAGGTACTCTCATCTGATTTGGTTCAAGGACTCAACAACAAACTTAAGGATATATATCTAAGTAGCTCTAGGCAGTAGGAGGGGAAGGGGGAAAGAAAGGGGAGGGGACATTCAAATGGAAGGAAGAAGTACTAAGGGTAAAGGGGAGTAAAAGGGAAAGGGACCAAAAGAAGGAAGGGAAGACTGGTGGTAGTCAAAAATCAAAACTATTGTGAAGGGGAAGGGAGAAGGGAGAACTAAAAGCATAAATAGTGGGAAAGAGGATGGAGGAAAAGATAGATAGTAATCATAACTATGAATGTGAATGGCATGAACTCTCCCATAAAAACAGAGATGGATATCAGAGTGGATTAAAGGCCATAATCCAACAATATGTTGTTTACAAGAAACACATCTGAAATGGGGGGGATACACACAGGGTAAAGGTAAAAGGTTGGAGCAGAATATTTTGTGCTTCAGCTGATACAAGAAAAGCAGGGGTTGCAATCCTAATCTCAGACAAAGAAAAAGCAGAAATAAATCTAATCAAAATAAATCTAATCAAAAGAGATAAGGAAGGAAACTATATTCTGCTAAAAGACACCATAAACAATGAAGCAATATCATTACTAAGCATATATTCTCCAAGTGGCATAGAATCCAAATTGTTAGAGGAAGAGTTAAGGGAGTTACAGGAAAAAATAGACAGGAAAAAATAAAATAATAGTAGGAGGGGACCTCAACTTCCCTTTCTCTGAAATTGATAAATCTAACCTTAAAATAAACAAGAAAGAAGTTAAGGAGGTGAATAAAACTCTGGATAAGGCAGATATGATAGATCTCTGGAGAAAATTGAATGGGAATAGAAATGAATATACCTTTTTCTCAGTGGTACATGGCACACATACAAAAATTGACCATGTGCTAGGACATAAAAACCTCACAATCCAGTGCAGAAAGGCAGAGATAGTCAATGCATTCTTTTCAGATCATAATGCAATAAAAATTATATGTAATAACAGACCACGGAAAGGTAGACCAAAAATTAATTGGAAACTAAATCTAATCCTAAAGAAGGAGTGGGTTAAATAACAAATCATAGAAACAATCAACAATTTCATTCAATAGAATGACAATAATGAGACAACCTACCAAATCTTATGGGATACTGCAAAAGCAGTTGTTAGGGGAAGTTTTATATCTTTGAATCCCTACTTGAATAAAATAAAGAAAGAGGAGATCAATAAATTGGGCGTGCAGCTGAAAAAGCTAGAAAAAGAACAAATTGAAAATCCTCAAGTAAATATCAAATTAGAAATACTGAAAACCAAAGCAGAGATTAATAAAATTGAAACTAAAAAATACTATTGAATTAATAAATAAAATTGAGTTGGTTTTATGAAAAAAACAATAAAATTGATAAACCTTTGGTCAATTTAATTAAAAGAAAGAAAGAAGAAAACAAAATTACCAATATCAACAATGAAAGGGGTGAATGCACCTACAATAAGGAGGAAATGGCAACAATAATTAAAAATTACTTAGCCCAACTTTATGCCCAGAAGTTCAACAATCTAAATGAGATGGATGATTATTTTAATAATAATAAACTACCCAGATTAACAGAAGGAGAAGTTGAATACTTAAGTAACCCCATCTCAGAAAAAGAAATTGAGCAAACCATCAGTGAGCTCCCTAGGAAAAAAATCTCCAGGGCCAGATGGATTTACAAGTGAATTCTATCATACATTTAAAGAATTTAATTCTGTCAAACAGTTCATTCCAATACTATATAGACTATTTGGGGAAATTGGGGAAGAAGGAGTCCTCCCAAATTCTTTTCATGATGCAAATATGATTTTGATACCTAAACCAGGAAGAGTCAAAACAGAGAAAGAAAATTTTACACCAATTTCTTATTATGATCAAGTAGGATTCATACCAGGAATGCAGGGCTGGTTCAGTATTAGGAAAACAGCATTATTGATGATACCAACAACAAACCTAACAGAAACCACATGATTATCTCAATAGATGCAGAAAACGCTTTTGAGAAAATACAACATCCATTCCTATGAAAAACACTGGAGAGCATAGGAATAAATGGAACTTTCCATAAAATAATAAGCAATATCTACCTAAAACCTTCAGCAAGCATTATATGCAATGGAGATAAGCTAGATGCATTTCCAATAAGATCAGTGGTGAAACAATGATGTCCATTATCACCATTATTCAGTATAGCACCAGAAATGTTAGCTGTAGCAATAGGAGAAGAAAATAGAAATTGAAGGAATTAGAATAGGCCAGGAAGAAATTAAGTTATCATTCTTTGCAGATGATATGATGATATACTTAGAGAATCCCAGAGATTCAAGTAAAAAAATACTTGAAATAATAAACAACTTTGGCAAAGTTGCAGGTTACAAAATAAAGCCACACAAATCTTCTGCATTCGTATATATTACTAACCAAAGTCCAATAGCAAGAGATGGGAAGAGAAATCCCATTTAAATCTAGGGTAGACACTATAAAATATCTAGGGACTATATGAATACATTTACAAAACACTTGTCTCAGAAATAAAGTCAGATCTGTGTAGGTGGAAAAACATCAGTTGCTCATAGGTAGGTTGAGCCAATATAATAAAAATGACAATATTATCTAAATTAATTTACTTATTTAGTGCCATACCAATCAAACTATCAGATAATTGTTTTGTAGAGCTGGAAAGAAATAATATCAAAATTCATCTGGAAGAATAAAAGGTCCAGAATTTCAAGGGAACTAATGATAAGAAATGCTAGGGAAGGTGGCCTAGCTCTACCAGATCTCAAATTGTTTATAAAGCAGCAATTATCAAAACAACTTGTTACTGGCTAAGAAACAGAAGAGTAGACCAGTGGAATAGGTTAGGTACTCAAGATGCAGTAGTAAGTGAATATAGCAGTCTACTCTTTGATAAAGCCATGGACCCCAGATTCTAGGATAAGAACTCACTATTAGACAAAAATTGCTGGGAAAAGTGGATAACAGTGTGGCAGAAACTAGGCATGGATTAATGCCTGACACTGTACACAAGAATAAAATCCAAATGGGTACATGATCTAGGTATAAAGATTAATACTATAAACAAATTATTGGAGCAAGGAAAATATATTTATCAGATTTATGGAGAAGGGAAAAATTTTTGACTAAAGAGATAGAAACCATTATGAAGTATAAAAATGGATAATTCTGATTACATTACACTGAAAAGTTTTGCACAACCAAACCCAATGCAACCAAGATTAGGAGGGAAGCAGAAAACTAGGAAGGAATTTTTGCAATTAGTATTTGTGATAAAGGCCTCATTTGTAAAATATATAGAGAACTGAGTCAAATGTACAAGAATACAAGTCATTCCCCAGTTGATAAATGGTCAAGGTATATGAACAGGCAGTTTTCAGAGGAAGAAATTAAAGATGCTTATAGTAATATGAAAACATGTTCTAAATCACTATTGATTGGAGAGATGCAAATCAAAACAATTCTGAGATACCACATCACACCTATCAGATTGGCTAACATGACAAAACAGGAAGATGATAAATGTTGGAGAAGATGTGGGAGAATTGGGACACTAATTCATTGTTGGTGGATCTGTGAGTTGATCCAACCATTCTGGAGAGCAGCTTTGAACTATGTCCAAAGGGCTACAAAAATGTGCATAAACTTTGACCCAGCAATACTGCTTCTAGGACTGTATTCTCAAGAGATCATAAAAACATGAAAGGGTCCTGCATGTACAAAAATATTTATAGCAGTACTCCTTGTGGTGGCCAAAAAGTGGAAATCGAGGGAATACCCATCAATTGGGGAATGGCTGAATAATTTGCAGTATATGAATGTGATGGAGTAGTATTGTGGTATAAGAAATCATGAACAGGAAGACTTCAGAGAGGCCTGAAAAGACTTATATGATCTGATATGTGAGTGAAAGGAGTAGAACTAGGAGAACTTTGTACACAGCAACAATTACACTGTGTGAGGATTTTTTCTGATAGACTTAGGAACTTCATTGCAATGCAAGGACTTAAAAAATTCCCAATGGTCTTTTAAGACAAAATGCCTTCCTCATCCAGAGAAAGAACTGTGTAATTCAATCGCAGAATCTAGCAGATCATTTTCTTTTGTATTGCATTTTGGTTTGTTATTTGATTTCTCCCATTGATTTTAATTCTTCTATGCAACATGACTGTGATGAAAATGTATTTCATAGGAATGTATGTGTAGAACCTATATAAAATTTTATGCTGTCTTGGGGAGGGAGGGAGGAGGTAGCAGGGAAACATGAGGAGGGAGGGAAAAAAATCTAAGCTATATGGTAGTGATTATAGAAGACTAAAAGTAAATAAAATTTAAAAAATGAGAATACAAAATAGATTTTTTATTTGTATAAAAATGGACACTGAAACCTATTGATTTTATTATTGAAAAGGCTTTCTGATTCTCCATTGTTTAAGTCATTTGGAAAGAATTCCTTAAACTTATTCCTGAATGAAATCAAAGTCAGACAGATGGAAACTACAACAGCTCTATGCTCTACTTCTCCAAGAGCTGATGAAATGAGAGTGAAACAGATTCATTGGAAAATCGTCTACATTCTGTTTCAGAAAGGTGAGGAATCCTAGTGATCTCCTCCATAAATGCAATGTAAATATTTCCATACCTTTCTCTAATTTCACATCTGTCTGGCAAGCCCCGTTTAGTCTAGGGCCTATGGGCATCATCCACTCAGGTCTAGGGAAAAGAATGTTGAATAGTTTTCAGACAATTTTAATAGCATACATGATCAGTATAGAGTTTTGGGGTACACAACAGTGAGACCACCATCCAGAAGGATGTGAGAAGGGAAGATGATGATGGGGAGGATGGGCAAGGAAGAAGGGTATTAATGCCAAGGAAAGCAAGGGGAAATGGAGTATTTGTATCACATGTGCTTAAGTAACCAGGAATTGGGTTGTAAAAATGGCACATTGAATGTTTTTATTCTCAGAGGTGTTTAAACTTAGTTCTCTATGGCTTTTGCCTCTAAATGCCATTAGAAACAGGGCTTTAAATGATCACATTAAAAAAATCAACACCATGCATCATAGGCTTCATCTCAGCCATGAAAAAAAGGTCCAGGCCTAAAAATAAAACTGTATTGGCCCTCAGTGGAAAGCAGGCAGAGGGCCCACCACATGTTGAAGACACTCAGCTTTTCAGTTTGTTTTCCTTGTTTTGGTTTTTACTGTGGTTGTTTTGCATTAATTGCTTCAATAACCTGAGCCTTCTCTGACCATTCCAATATGGGTAGTTACCTGACAGAAGGAGGGGTAAGGTTGGGACCAGGGATTGACTGATAAAGAGAAGGCCTGCCATTGGTAAGGTTGACTAGGATATTTTAAAGACTGATTCAAATGAAATTAAACCATGGTAAAAATAGATATTTTTCCATGCTTTCATACTTCATATGTTCTCTATGCCTTTTATTCGTTTATTTTCCAATGAAGTCTTAGAACAATGCCTTTCACGTTTCACTGCTTAATAATTGCTTGGCAAGTTGAATTGGATTAAACTTAATTATAAGGAATTGATACGTATTTGACTATTTTGTTCAGTAACTAAAGGAATTTCTTTCCAGAACTGGAATTCAAATGCAGGGTGGGGGGAAGGGGGGATGATTTCCATTATTGTCATTTGCTATGGGAATTTCATCCTAAAGAATCAAAAATCTCTATAGAGAATCAGTCAATAAACATGGAGAGAGAGAGAGAGAGAGAGAGAGAGAGAGAGAGAGAGAGAGATGTCCTCTTAGAGAGCCTTTAGCCTCTGAGATGAACCCTCATTCCCACCCACCTCTTATTTTGCTGCTGAAGAGTCCCAGAGAGGTTAAATTATTGGCCCAAGGTAACACAGCTAACTATTGCCAAGTCAGAGTCAGAATTCTGGTCTTGGTTCTCGGTCCAGTGCTCTTTCCACTCCATCACTTTAGGCCTATTCTATCTTCCTTTCTTGATAGGATGGTTTTGTGAACTGGCCTCTGGGTTTATCAACTTAAAGAGAATTTTGGCCCTTAATGTTCAACAAACATTTATTAGGTATCTACTATGATCAAGGCACTGGATGAGATACAGAGATTAAAAATTGTCTTTATACTGAAGGAATTTACTACTAGGAGTAATACAACATGTACACTAAGAACCATTCTGTTCAACTTAGGGCCTATCTTGTATTGTCCTGGAAGGATTAGCGATTATGATGGTCTTCCACCGTAACCATGCTTTGCTGATTTTTATATGCACTTAGCAAGTTTCCCAATCGTTGTTATTCTTACCATATTATCATTCCCTGGGAATGTGAGGCTTGTGTGGACACTGTGTTCCTTACTTAGGTTCTTAAACAATTTTTGGGAAAAAATGGCAATTTGGACAAAACATTTTCAGAGGCAATTTCTACTTAAAGCTCTGAGATATATTGGCCCTCAGGGCCAGTCTCACAAAATGTGTCCTCTCAACAACTTTATAGTTCATAACAAAAAATAGAAGAAGTAATTAAGACAAAGTCAGTGAAACAGGAAGGAAAAACCTGGGGCACTGATGTATAAACAGGGGAAAATTGGTCACTGGTATTATTAAGGGGAGACCTTCAGACAGCATCCCATGGAGATGGAGGATAAATACCTCAGGGCATTTATCTTCATGGGAGGGGTCCCATAAGAATGCACCATCATTCTTGGGGAGGCAGCTGCTTCAGGACAGAGATGGGAAGAAGGCAGGGTACAGTGAGCTCATCTAGCAAGCTATTACTGGGAAATTAAAGCCCACCATTCTGGTAAATTTCTAGTTTGTACAAAGTAGATAATAAACTCACTAATTTCTATATTGTTGAAGAACTGAAAGAGCTATCAAAATGTGAACTTAATTTTTCTAAATATATTATCTTTTAAATAAGTATTTTACATATTTGTGCCCTCTAAGTTTTCATGTCCTATCACGGAACTCCAGTCACCTCACCCCAGTTACCTCATTCTAGGTATAACTCTTTTTCCATTCCCTCTACATAATCAAGAGGCAAGTTTAGTGAGAGGGCAATTCCCAGAAGGAAATGTGATCTTTGCCCAACAAAAAAATTTGCTTTTGGTTTAGTAAAGCTTCCCTCAGGGCAGAAAGGGAATTCTGGGAAAAGGATTCAGAATGCTGACCCATACTT
>JAQQSK010006646.1:0-14335 GCA_028658325.1 Potorous gilbertii
AAAAAAAAACAGTTCTGTAACACCAAAGAATATGTTGACCATGATTGAATGTATATACTATATTTCACACCAAGGGTTTCTTAACTGTTCTCTAGGGAGGGCCAGTATAACTCTATGAGTGTGTGTCTGTAGGTGTATGTGTGTGTGTGTGTGTGTGTGTGTGTATATATATACATATATATATAGGTATATATGTATGTATGTGGGGGGTTGTATACACATGCACATATATACATATATCTTCCTTTGGTCAATATAGTTATACAGTGTTCAGTTTTGTTCCAGTGTTCTTTCTGTTTACAGTATTGTAGTCACTGTGTATATTTTTTGGCTGGTCCTACTAACTTAAATCTGCATCAGTTTATACAAGCCTGCCACATTTCTCTGAATTCTTCATATATGTCATTTCTAATGTTGCAATATTCCATTATATTTCAGCATGTAGTATGTCTTCTTGACTGTACTTTCAAAATAAAAAAAGTTATAAATTCAGTGACATATACCTTATCCAAAGGACTGTTTAAAGAATTTTTTATGTTTATGTCCTGATAAAAGTGTTCCCCAAAGAACATGAAGTACACTGTAATACTACCTTGAAGTTCCCTAGATATGACCATGTGAACTAATTTAATGATATTCTTTGGTAACATTGGAGATGGGAACTTAGTTTAATCATGTACCATCTGACATATTTACTTTGCAGATAGTGGACAATGGATATGGGGCCCAAATATAAAAATAAAAAACCTGCTTTTTTACCTGCATCCTTGTTGAGTTCTCTTTTGTTGTGTCTGACTCTTTGTGACCCCATTTGGGGTTTTCTTGGCAAAGGTACTGGAGTGTTTTGCCATTTCCCTCTCTAGCATATTTTTACAGATGAGGAAACTGAGGCAAACAGGATTAACTGATTTGCCTAGGGTCACACAGCAAGTTCTGAGGCCAGATTTGAACTTAGGAAACTTAGGTCTTCCTGATTCCAGGCCTCACGTTCTATCCACTGCACCACCTAACTGCCCCATTTTTGAACCTTGAGTTCTTTTGCTTTCTGCCTAAGGAGCCATTTGTCCCAAAAAGAATTAAAATTCTCAACTGACAAACATCCAAAATGCAGCCCCAAAACCACAGAGGCAGCTTTTAAAAATCAAATTTGGACATGGTATTCTGTTACTCCTTCAGCTCTCAGAAGTAAGTAAGAGAAAAAGAAAAATAGAAACTGTCCTCAAGTACAAACTCTGAGAACTTGCACCCTACCCGCTTCAGCGTTAGTGATAACAAATTCTTGGAATACCACCAGGGAGGGTGAGGGAGGTCCTCTTTAAGCCAAAAAACAAGACTGCTTGTGCTATTTATTTTCATATTTTCCATAATCTACAAGAGATAGATCATTCTTTAAGTGCTTATGCCAAGGATACAAAATGAACAAGTCTCCACATTCAAGGAGCTTACATTCAAATGGTAGAAGACAGCCTATGAATGAAAGATAGAAAGCTAAAGTGGGGGGGGTGACTCTGAGAAGGAAGGGAAGCAGCTAGTGAGGAGATTGAGTCTTTATATAGGAGAAGGAATGTGCCTGGGACTTCTGATAATTTGGCTGTGTGGGTCAAGGCTCACCAGTCATTAGACTTAGCCTCAAATATTAGACACCATGACATAGGAGGGAAGTGAGCAGCATTGCTGGGACCTATAATGATATGGAGATTCTAAGTCACTAATTTTTCCATACAGAAATTCCTTCCCAGCATTTCTCAGGAAAAATATGATTTCTCCCCCTCCCCCCATCCCAAATCCTGAGGAAAACTATAGAGAAACAAGGAGGACATAGGATGATCTCTTGGAAGAAATACAAGTTAACAATCATCATAAAGACTGAAAGGAATACACCGACATCAAAGTGAAAACAGGAGCAGAGAGGCAAAGGTTAAGATCCACTGGAACAAGGACAGGACACACAGAAGAGAAGTGGTCATGATTTAGTCAGTCAGTCTTGCTTGTAATTTACCATGCTATAAGTATGTGTTTGACTGAGTCCTTCTTGTAAAAAAATTAGGCTTAGTAATTTTACAGGCATAGTATTTTATATAAATTCTATGAGTGATTTTCTAAGAAATAACAAATTTTTAAAGTAAAATAAGTCTTTAAATTGGCAGTTTCAGCATGTGATTCCATGCAGTGCTGTTAACCTTGCTGAGATATCTGAATGTTATTAAGATAATGAATGAGTGAGTGAATGAATGAATGAATGAATGAATCAATCAATCAATGAAGCATTTGTTAAGATACAAAGCACCATACCAAGGGCTGGAAATATAAACAGACAGTCCAAACCCAGTAATACTCTCTGGTATTTCTAGTGTTTGGATTTTTGGTATAGTTCTTTGTAAATACTAGTAAATATAATATTCTTATTTAATAAATAATTTTAAAGTATCTATAATAAAAAGTATGAAGATGTTAAATATATTTAAGAAAGATAAAAGAAATAAGCAAACTATTGTTGCAGCATATTGGTTAATAATATTAAACTATGCATTTATTATTATATCTTTTTATTTCCAGAAAATTTCTGAAACTTTTAGTATAACCCAGTTATAGGAAAAAAAAATAATTCAGTACTTATTATGACTTCTCATTATTGAAAAATATGTAAATAAAAGGTTTTGAAAAATAAAGAATAACTTGTATTTCTGAAATTCCCTAGAATCTCTAGGAATTCTGATTTCTGATTTCTTAATCTCAAAGATTAAAATGTTTTGGGAATTTTTAAACACTACAGAAAAAGACTCACCAGTAATAGAGTGAACTTTTAGGCTGGAGTGTATCAACAAGGACTTTGGCATACACAGGAGGACCTGCTGTACAGGTTCTTAGATCTGCTTTTCTAAAAGGAAAGTAGCTCTTGAGGGGTCAGCTATCTACTTTAAACAAACACATGTATCATTCATTTAGTTCAGGCGGAAAAGTCATCCCTCTGAACTTCAGGGAAAATACAAAGAGAAATTACAAACAGAAAGACCAAGAGACAAGGCTTCCCATAAGCAATAATACGTACGTATTTATCAGAGAGAAAAGCACCAACACCTGAGTTTTCAAAGCCAGGGAGCTCCTTAGCAGCTGCCCAGAGTCTCATCTGGCCAAACAAATACTTCCAGTGAGTACGCCCCTAAACAAAACCTCATCTCAGAGTATATCTACACTTTACAGAGCCAGAGGGCATCACAACCCATGAGAACCAGTGTCTCATTAGAAATTAACAAAAGGTATAGGCCTTCCTACAAAACAAATCTTTCCTAATCAAACTTCCCTTAATGGGCAGGCTCATTACTGTGTGGGAAAGATCTTTAACTCTCATTAACATTACATGGAGTCATCCTCAGAAGGGCAAAGTATATAGATTTAATTAATACACTTTCCAGTGGCGGAACTATATTAGAGGTATTCTTTGTTGTAGTGGATCTCTTTTTGTTCCAATCTGGCCTTGCAAATATGGGTTTGGACACACTGAAGAAAGAAATGACAAACCACTCCAGTGTCTTTTCCAAGAAAACCCCATGGATGAAAGTCGTATAGAGTCTGACAGAGTTGAATAACTCAACAATAACTCTATAGCTGAACAATAGTCAACACAGTGGGGCAATTACCTTCCTCTCAATATTGTGTCTCACTTAATATTGCCTAAGAAAATATTAGCTTTTTACTTACCTTATCATTCTTCATTACCTCATATTGAGCTTTCAACTGCTTAAACACTAACATCTGCATATGAACAATTTTTTACCCACTCTCACATATTTTGTCATTTGAGAATTCGATTTTTGTAGTCAAATGAAGAATTTTATTTTATCCATATTAAATTTCATCTTATTAGAGTTGACCAATAATTCCAACCTACTGAAGTCTTTTTTAGATTCAGACTGTCACTTAAATATTTAACTCACAACTTAATGTCATTTGTAGGTATGATAAATATGATGTCTGTGTTGTCATCTAAATCTTTGATTAAAATATTCGAAAACACAGGGCCAATTAAAAGGGTACTCTGCTAGATAATTTCAAGTTGATTTCAACCCATTAATGATTATTCCTTCTATATACTTACTCATCCAGATCCCAATATTCCTAATCTATTAGCACTTATCTTTATATTTCTCTGTTTTTCTCATGAATGTAAAATAAGAAACCTTGTCAGATATTTCCTGAAAGCTTGACATTTTATTGATTTAATAGCCTTGTCAAAAAAAGGAAACAAGATCTGATATGACCTGTTCTTGAGGAAGTCAGTTCTGACTCTTAGTGACTATTGCTTCTCTTTCTAAATACTAACAGATTATTCATATAAAAATATATTCCACAATTTTGCCAAGAATCTAAGCACTTATTATATATAACATTGTACTTAACACTTTAAAGAATACAAATATGTATAAGAAATATTACCATTACACAAGGAGTTTATATAGGTATACACATGGCTACAGTGTAAGACAATATATAGTAAGTGTCATATCAGTAATATGAAAAATTGTTATAGGTCACCTGGTTTGTAAACATCCTTTACATATCAATGGTTGGTAGTATATATACACCGATATACTATCATCACTACTCGATGAGTGGTATAGGAAAAAAAAATTGATTTTATGTCTTATCTGCTATTTTCTTTCTTCTGACTTATCACTTCCCTTATCTTCTCTCATAGGTCAGTTAATTCTACCTCAGTCTATCATATTCATATATAAATTCTTTTAAAAGCTTCTCTCCTTTTCTTTCAACTCTTGCCCAGTTATATTAAGAAATTCTCTAGCTTTTCTCCTGTCTTTTCTCTCTTCTATCTGTGAATCAAAAACAACTTCAAATAAGACTGAGAAACTATTAATTCATGTTAATGATGCACTGGTGTCAAAGAAAAGTTAATGAAAATAGACATGATAAAGACCTGATGTCATCAGTCCCTAAGGCTCTTTAAAGTACCTGAGTTCCCATTAGACAGTCTACAGAAGTATCCATCTGTTTCTTATTTATCCTCCAATTGAATGTTAGAAACTTTGATAATTTCTGTTTTAATGATAGTGTCCAAGGTTTTTTCTTTGAATTTTTCTTTGTTAACATTTGTTACATAAGATACATTATGAATTTCTTGAAGTTTTTGTTTTCTGGCTTTTGGAACCTAACTACCATTTATAATATTGTTTCTTTGAGGAAAAGTATTCTGAATTCAAAATAACTAATGTACAATTTGGCATGGAAGGCCAAAAAAAGATCATGTTTTCTTCTACTACATTGAAAGGCAGGATCAAGAAATGAGGGAGATTACTGTCCTTTTGTATTCTTTCTTGTTTGGAATATATATAGTGTTTTCACTTTAGGGCACCTCTTAATAGGAAGACTGTTGACAACTGCAGTACAGAAGGTGAGAGTGAGCAAGATAGTTAACATACTTAAAACCTTGACATAAAAAAAATTAAAGAAATTGGAGATATTTATCCTTGAGAGAAGAGTTAAATGGACACATGAGAGAGGTCTTAAAGTAGTTGAAGGTTGTCACATGGAAGGGGGAATAGACTATTTCTGCTTAGTCCCAGAGAGTAGAACTAGGAACAGTAGGTATAAACTACTCAGTGGTTTATTTGAGCTTAATATTAAGAAAAGCTTCCCATAGGCTGCCTCAAAATGTATTTTGAGGCAATCATTGGAAGTTTTCAGGAGACTAGAAAAATCCTTGTCATGAATGTTAAGAGCATTTCCTGTTCAAGTACAAATTGTACTGACTAACTTTATGTCCTACCCTGAGATTCTTTGAGTCTATGTAATTAAATTGTACAACACAATTCATTTGGAAATTGGGGACAGCCAGTACTAACTCTTAAATATATAAGTATAGTACTTCTATACTTAAGGAGATTTGTGATCTAATTAATTTAGTTATTTCTTCTACTAGTACAGATCACAACACATCCCTCCCCCACCTCCCTGCCTCCTGCTTATGCAGTTTTTGTCCTTGTCTTCCCATAAATCCTCCAGAAAGGGTCAACCCAACATGGAGAGCATCTTCCTTTATGTAGATGCTAATGGAGAAAGTAAGCTGTTTACCAATTTTTTCCTTGCTTTTACTACATGAGAAGCCCATTTTCTTTTATCATCCATTTTTCTGATGACATCCTTTGGCACTTCTAGCCTAATACTGTATTGTAGCCTGCTCAAATCCACTGTATGCCTCATTATTGCCCTTCAGGTGACTTTTACCTGTACTTCTTCAGAGACTTGGGTATCCCATATCTTACAGTGGTATGGCATTGCCAGAAGAATATTGGTATTTAAAGCATACCTTTTTTTTTCCTTTAAAGAGGAGAAGCTTTGGATCATTAAAAGTGCTGAGTAATTTCCCAATATCAATCCAATAGCAGCCATGGAAACTTCTATTGAAACCTGGACCCAGATTATTGTCCTTTTGTGGAGTCTGCCCAGAAAATAAATATTGATGGAACAATTCTGTGGGTTATCCATCCAATCCACATTGTAATCTGTACTAGAGCTATCCTTTATTTGTTAGATTTTTCCAGTGTGGGTAGTTAGTCCAGACCCCTTTTAATGATTGTGAGTCTAGTTTAAGAAATCCTACATTGTTTTAGTGCTTGATGCAGTTAGCACATTGTCAAGCATGTTTGGGGAGGGGGGAGGTGTCTCATCATTTAGAGGGAATTCCTCTTCCATTTGAACTCTGCATTGAACTCCCTTTATGCCTCTTGGTTATGTTGATCATAAATTAATCAAACTAAGTTGTCTTTATCCTGACATCTTATACCAAATTTTGCCTAGTATTTTAATACTCTATTTTAATTTTAATAACTACAGGTATTAGTAATAGTTACTAGAATTTTTAATAGTCACAAGTATTTTGGGGTAACTGAACTGGCACTATTTTAATGCAACTACAACAATCCTATCCATAGGAAATGAGGATTATTTGAACATAAACAGATATTTGTTACAGAAATCTCTATTGTTGGAGGCATTTGTCCAGATTTCATCCTGGAGTATTTTCCTATTTATTCAGCAAACATTTCTTTAGTACCTATCCTGTGCTTGTGTATACCCAAAACTTAATGAAACCATTTGGAACCACTGACTTTGGAGTTGAGACCTGGGTTCAAATCCTTTCTGTGCTACTAGTTACCTGTGAGGCTTTGGGCAAATGACCTCACTTCTCTGGGTCTTCACTTCTTTCCCTGTTTAAAAAAGAGAGCAAGTTGTACTAGATAATCTCTGAGTTCTCTTTCAGCTCTTTAATTCTATTATGCCATGAAGTAAAATTGATAGTTACATATTTTTAAATGGAAAATTATAGTATGTGATCAGTATTTTGGTGTTTAAGGGACAAATTGGCTCCAGAATCAAAGTTCCAAATGAGGTCTAATGAGAAAATGTACATTGGGGTATCATCCATCTATTCCTACATACTTTGGTTCTTAATGCAGCCCAAGGTTGCTTTAGCCTTTTTGGCTTTTACTTTACAGTACTGATTCATGTAGTCTACTAAAACCTCTAGATATTTTTCAGAACAGTTGCTATCTCACCAGGCCTCCCTTATTTTGTGCTTTAAAAAAACAAAACCAAACAAAAAATCTAAGTGTAAAACTTTACATTCATCCTTATTGAATTTCATCTTACCTGATTCAACCCAACTCTAGTCATTTCTCTGAATCAGTTCTTCCTGAACATGGCAGTAGCCATGTCTGCCCCAGTGTCCCTTACGTGGATCAAATGAGATAATGGGTATGAAAGAACTTTATAAACCATGAAACATTGTGCAAAAAAGAATGTTGTTATTGGGGGTATAAGTAGAGGCATAGAGACAAAAAATACCCCCTACTATATATGAAGGAAATGAAGGTACAAACCACCAGGGAAAAAAAATGAGAGATGAAGCTGGAGGGATAAGGGAAGGAGGTAATAGAAGTCCTGTAGGCCACACAGAGAAGAGTTTAGATTTAATATCATGAACAATATTGAGACATTGCAGATTGAAGCGAATAAATCAGTTCATTCATTGTCTGATTTAGTACAATTCCTCATTTGAACTGACAGCTTCTGATGTGAAACAGGAATTCACTTAAGCCCTATTCTTTCAAGGCTTCTTTCATACCTTTAGCCCATTCCCTTTCTTTCATCTTTCTCGCAAGGTAAAAAACACAAGCATCTCATAATAGCCATGCAGAGAATTCTTGTTTTCTTTTGTTCTAAGTTAACTCTCCAGTTGAATTATAAATTTGACGAAAATGAAACAATATAGAATTATTAGAGACCTGCCAACCAGTTTGGGATTTCCATTGGTCTTAGATAAGTTCACATTTTGCAAACTTATTCATTTGACTTTTGTTTCCCTGCCATAACAAAGTAAAGAAATTAAATCTATCAAAAATCAATCAGGAAATATTTATTGAGTGCCTACTGTATGAAAAGCCCTGAAATACACAATCAGCAATAATTATAAGGTTAGGCAGCCAGTGACTGATTTCGTTATTCATATTATGTTTCTTGAAAAATACTAAACTAGTAAAACTTGGGTTTTGCCTTCCTGAAAGCCTCTTTTCCTTTTAGTGGAGAATTGAAAGGATAGTTTGTCTATCATTCATATTCAGAATTTCCCACAAAACTCATGATTTTATCAAAGATTTACAGTCATTATTATTAATATCAATACTCCCTTGTTCTTGTCATATCAGGCCTTTTATGGAGCATAGAAAAGGCATATTCATAAGATCTTAGATTTAAAGCTATAAGAGATTTTAGCAGTCGTGTAGCCCGAAGCCCCTTATTTTGCTGTAGAGGAAACTGAGGCCAAGGGAATTACCTCAGTAATGAGTGACAAAATTAGAATTTGAACATGGACCCTTTACTTCTGTGTTCATTCTTCTTTCCTTCATACCGTGCTGCTTCCACAGTTTCAAAAAGGATTTGATTGTCTCTCTTGGATGCAGCAAATGAACACTAATCTTTTTTGTGACTTTTACAGGATTTTTTCTTTTTATGGTATAGGAGAATATTTCACTGACTCTGTTAGTTTAAGGAAGGTAACCCCATCTCATTTTTGCTTCATTAGAATAACAATCTCAGAGGACTCCATGTGAAGGAAATCACACAGAAACTATTCAGTGGGAAGTTATTTCGTATGTAGGTCATAGAAATAGGTTTGTGGTGTGAGGGCTATATGTTGAGAATAACATGGAGAGTTGGTAAACCTAGCATATAATTCTGTGATGGCAGTAGCAGGCTTGTAGAGCTCAATAGACGGCCAAGGAAACATGGTGAGCCCAGCAGGACCTAATTGTCACTGATATTTTTGGGAAATAGAACATGGCTACATAAATTTCAGTACCTCCAGTCTGGTAGAACTGATAAGAAAACCATATTAAAAACAGTTGTGACTAAGTTTTTGTGTTGACTGAATAAAACTCCCCACCTAAATCATGGTTCCTAGATGCTCTTTTAGTTATATGTCTATGGTAATCACTGTTCTTCAGTTTTGTGCCAGAACAGTTCCCAAGGGAAGAAATCCAAGCTATCTATAGTCATATGAAGAAAAATATTCCAGATCTCTCATACTTAGAAAAGTTCAAATTAAATCAGGTCTGCAGTTTCTTCTCATACCTCTTTGATAGCATAGTTGACAAAAAAGGAAGAATGACAAATGTTGGAGAAACTGTGGAAGAACAAGCACATTGATGCAGTGTTGGTGAAGCTGTAAATTGGTACAACCACCAGGGAAGGCAGTTTAGAAAGCTATATCCCAAAAGTTATTAAATCGTGCATAGCCTTTAACCCTCTGATACCATTAGTAGGTCTCAAATCCATAGAGGTAAAAAAAAAGATCAGAAGGTCTCATGTGCACAAAAGTACAGCAGGTTAAGAACTGGACACTACGAGGGTGTCCATCAGTTGGAGAATGACTTAATAAATTGTAGTGTATTGATATGATGGGATACTGTTGAGCTGTAAGAAATTAAGAAAGATAATTTCAGAGAATCCTTGGAAGATTTATATGAACTGAAGTAGAGTTAAGTGAGCAGGACCAGAATAATTATTTATTCTACAGCATCAATATTATAAAAACAAATAATTCTGTAAAACTTAAGAACTCTGTTAAATTCGATGATAAATTGTGATTCCATAAGACCACTGATGAAGAATGCTGTCAGCCTCCTGACAGAAAGGTAATCGACCAATAAATAGAATGAGATGGGTGTTTCTTGGACACGACCAGTATGAGAATATTTTACTTGATCATGCTTATTTGTTATAGAGGATGCAATGGGATGGGTGTTACAAGACTGAAAAAAATAAATGCTTGATAATTAATTTTTGTGTGTACCAGGAAAATTTTTAAAGGTTATACAAAACTATTCAATTTTGGTTGGTTTGGAGGGGAAGGAGGGGACATGTGAAATTTGCTAACACAAACATAGACAATCTTCAAAATATCTAAGTGCTATCTTCCTGTTTATTCATGAAGACATTCTCATTTACACAGACCTGTTAGAGAACCTGGCCTTTTGATATCCTGGTAACCTAGTTCCTTGGTACAAGAAAACTTCTGGTTGAACTCACAGAGTGAAACATTAATGCCATAGAAGCTGTTACAGGAGAGAGTATCCAGTAAGGGGCAAAGGAAGAAGAGAAAAGTAGTAGTGATGGTGATTCGCTGATCATGCTAATAGCTATTTGACAGCCTGATAACAATATCAGAGAAGCATATTTTCCTCCTGTGGCATTTCTTCAAAATATAATAGAAAACTTCTCAAGACTTATCAAATTGATGACAAGGACCCATTTTTGATGATTCAACTGGGCAAAAATGACATCACTAGAAAGAATCTAAACTGATTATGACATCTTAGATGAGAAACTAAAGACCATAGGGCTACAGGTTTTGTCTTTCTCACTGTTGCCCCTTGAAGGCAATGGATGCAGAAGAAAAATTAACTTTGATAAGTAAACAGGTTAAGATTGGTAAAGTCTGAGAATAGGATTTGGATTTTGGCTTACGACAGATTTGAGAGTCCTGGCTAGAGCTGGAGTACAACTAACAAAGGCTAGTTAAGAATATAATTGCCACATGTCTTAGAAATCTAATTAAAGGAGGATCAAAAATGGGATAAGACCTTTGCCTAGGGTGGATGGGATAGTAATAACTGACAAAAGAGCAAAGTCAGAGATACGGAGATCAGATTTTGTGTATTTTATCTGCAGAGGAAAATGACTTTTACATTGAAATGACAGAACAAAAATTAATAACAGAGAGTTCATGCTCGAGATAGTAAAAGAATACCTGGCTGCCTTGAATTAATTGAAGTGACCTGGCCCAGAGAAACTACACACACAGATCCTGAGAGAATTAGCCAATATGATTTTTGAACTATCATCAGTGATATTTGAAAGATCATGGAAAATGGGAGCAGTACCACAAGTTTGGAGAGAGACAGTTATTTTCTCTAGTTTCAATAAAAGGGAATTGAGTATTCTGTACACTGTAGACCAGTGAGTTTGGCTTCATTACCTCAAAAAATTGGGGAAAAGATCACTAAAGAGATAGTTGGCAAAAATCTAAAAAAAGGAAGTTGTAATTACTAAGAGACATCATAGCTTTATCAAGAGTATAGCTGTCCAGAATGACTAGACCACAGTTCCACCAGCAGTACATTAATGAACCTGCTTTCCCACAACTTTTCCAACAGTTGTCATTTTTCATCTTTCCCAATCTAATAGGTACAAGTGGAACTTCAAGGTTGTTATCTTTTTTTAATTGCATTTTTTCAGTTGCCAAATAGATAATTCTTCTCACTCCCATCCCATGCCCATCCGCAGTTAAAAATGAAAGAAAAACAAAACCCATGTTACAAACATGTAGAGTTAAGGAAAACAAATTGCCGTGTTGACCATGTCTAATAGAAAAACTATATATGTAAATGCATATGTATATATATGTATGTATACAGCAGAAAAATTACACACCTATATGCCAGAGTTCATCTTACAGCTTCTGTGGCATTACTATATAACTAAGAATTTTAACCCATTTCTTCCTTTTCAGGAAAAGTTCCAAAGAGTCAAGTCAGCTAACTTGACTTCTAAGCACTCCCTTTTGTGTAATGGAAATTTTTGAGGGTGACAGATAGCTATTTTTAAGATTTTTTACCTTTGTATCTATAAATGTATATGTGTGTATCCCATTTTCCCTTCCAAGTGTCTCACCTCTCTATGAGGAGGTAGATATCAGGTTTCATCACCAGTCATCTGAAATCATAATTAGTAATTTTGCTGATCAGAGCTCCTGAGTGTTTCAGAGCTTTTTGTCTCTAACCTAGTTTTCACTGTACAAATTATCCTCCTGTCTCCATTCACTGTAATCAGCCACAAATAGTTCATACAAGTCTTTGCAGGTTTCTCCAGAAATATCCTTTGTCATTTTATGCAGCACGTCAATACTTTGTTACATTCATATACCATAACCCATTCAGCCATTCCATAACTGATGGACATCCCCTCAGTTTTCTATTCTTTGCCACCTAAAAAAAACTGTAAATATTTTGTACTTCCTTGGTTTGTTTTGCTTGTGACTAATCTCTCCCTTAATCTGTCCTCTCTTTAAGTCCCGCTTCTATTTTCTCCTCTTTAATTCCTAATTTCCATGTTGAATGAAAAGTGTTTCTGTACCCGACTCTGTATGTACAGTCTTCCTTCCTCTGACTAGTTCAAATAAAAGCAAAACTCATATGTTGACTGCTCCCCTTCTTCCTATAAACATCTATTTGTGCACTGATTATGTGAGATCAGTTTCCCTCCTTCCTTCCACTTTACTCCACAGTTTATTTTTCTTCTGTTCTTTTAGAATTATCAATAACTTGCAGAAAACCATCCCAATCTAGTCCCACTCCCTTTATGATTGACATCTAATGTGTGAGGTGAGAAGAGGGAAGGCTGAGAAGAGATATATATATATATATTCCTTCTGAATATCCTCATATGTGAATGTAAGCAGTTTGTCCTCTTAACTCCTGTGCTTCACCTTCAAAGTTTCCATGGAGCTTTGGTCTTTTCATTTGGAATGCTTGAAATTCCTCTATTTCATTAAATATCCATTTTTTTCCCTCCATGATTATGCTCAGTTTTGCTTGGAAAGTTATTCTTGGCTGCAAACTATATCCTTTGCCTTTTTGAATATTGTCTTCTAAACTTTCTGCTCCTTAATAGTGGTGTTTTATGCAGTTTTATATAAAACAGTTTCACTGTGTATACTCTTTCCTCTACCAATATCACTTCTGGGTCTGTATCCCAAAGAGATCATAAAAATGGGAAAGGGTTCCACACAAAAATATTTATGGCAGCTCTTTTGTGGTAGCCAAGAATTAGAAATTGAAGGGATGTCCATCCGTTGAGGAATGACTGAACAAGTTGCGGTATATGAATATGAATACTATTGTTCCATAAGAAATGATGAGCAGGTGGACTTCAGAAAAACCTGAAATGATGTACATGAACTGATGCTGAGTTAAGTGAACAGAACTAGGAGAATTTATTGATAGACTTCTCAGCAATGCAAGGATCTAAGACAATTCCAAAAGATTCATGATAGAAAATACTATCCAGAAAACGAACTATGGAGTCTGAATGCAGATTGAAGCATAGTTTTCTCTCTCTCTCTCATTTCTTCTTTCTTGTGGTTCCTCTCATTGCTTCTAATTCCTCTTTACAACATGACTAATGTGAAAAAATGTTCAGTATAAATGTATATAGAGAGCCTATATCAGATTGCATGATGTCTTGGGGTGGGTAGAGAGGAGGGAGGGAAGAAGTTTGGAACTCAAAATCTTACAGAAGTGAATGGTTGAAAACTAAAAATGAATTAATATTTTTTGAAGCATATGACCAAATTTTACCAAATATTGATATTGATACACACACACACACACACACACACACACACACACACATATATAGTATTGCTCTGCCTCAAATTATACCCAAAACTGTAGTTTTTTTATTTTTTTTTAATGTTCTACAGTCACTACCATAAAACTTAGATTTTTGCCCCCCACGATCCCCCTCCCTCCCCAAGACAGCATACAATTCTATATAAGATCTACATATACTTTCCTATTGAATACGTTTTCACTATAGTCATGCTATGTAGACAAACTAAAATAAATGGAAGAAATCATATAACAAATCAAAACATAGAGCACACACACACATACACACAAACATGATCTGCTACATTCTGCGAATGAATTTCATAGTTCTTTCTCTGAGTGTGGAAGGCATTTTGCCTTAGAAAACCATT
>JAQQSK010006647.1:0-14334 GCA_028658325.1 Potorous gilbertii
AGAGAGGGCAGATTGGTGATAGGGGAAATTAGAATGCTCGGTGTATTCGGGTGGGGGGAAGGGACAAACGAGGAGAAAATTTGGAACCCAAAATTTTGTGAAAATGAATGTAAAAAGTTAAATAAATAAATTTATATTAAAAAAATTAAAAAATGGCAAGATCTTTTCTGCTTATATATCATTACATATAAATTTAGCAATACATTGCCTTGACAATGAACGTTTAGCAGGCTTTACAAGAGAGATTGTTTTTGAAACGTTTCTTCCAAAAGTATTTCTTGCTCTTTTTTTTTTTTAAAAAACAGCTGAAATTTTATCCTGATGTTAAGAGAGTCACCAAACTTTTATAAAGAAAATTAGGTGAAACCTTTTAAAATGATAGTTCTCTTATCACTTTCAAACAAAAATAAACCTCATAAAATTAAAATGTATTAAAACTTGGTTGGTATAAAATGTCATCAAATTATATGAATTCCCAAAATATTAGAACAAATTCTTAGTTATTAAGAATTCCTAGATATTACAAAATACTTTAGTAAAAGTGCATAATAGAATCTCACATTGGTAACAGTAAGAGATTGATTACAGGAAAAAACATTACTGCTTTTAAAATTCTTTTAAACAATGTGGACATCTTAAGGTGAGTCTTAAGTCATTTACATACATTTATGAACGTGCTCCAATTTCAGATGAAAGTAATATTAAATTTGACAGTAAGATTACACAAAAGGGCTCACATGTTTTGCTGGTTACTTGCTATTGATCATAGAAATTTGCTATAGAAGGAAAAAAATAGGGGCATGTGGCATATCAAATATAACAGGATAAAATATCTTTGACTCTGAATTCAGAAATTCTCCAATCATGCAGTGTCCATTTCATAGCCAGACTCAGGAGTAGTCAGGCAGGGAAACATAACTTTTTAAAGGAACACATTGGGGAAACTGACCAGGAGGATCCCATCCTACATTGAGTCTAGAATTGTTCCCTTGGTGTTTCCTCTCCAGATACAAACTTCACCAGTTAACAGTACCAGGATACAGGATCACATTCCCTCTGAGTAACTTGTGACATTTCTCTCAGATTCTGATTTAATGCGGAAAACTGTACCCAAATTCAAACTCAAAACAAAAATAGCTATAGTCCTAAATGCCTTTTACCTTAAACAACAAAATTCACTAATCACAGCTTAAAGCCAGGTACAGTTATTCATATTCCCATGGAATTTCAATAAGCGATAATGATTAACTCACTTGTATAAAGGAGTCCACTTAAGATCTCTCCTTCTTTATCTTGTCCTCATATAAAAGTCAATTGTTAAAAATCCTTTCTGTCACCTGTAAAGAAGAACTCTCAACAAATTCTAGAGCAACAGAAGCCACAGAACAACGGAGTGGAGGAGATTTCCTGTTCCAGAGAGACCTGAAAAACCAACGGGAAAGGCCTGTCATGAACCAGACCTGGAGCAGAGCCCAGCCCTGCCTTGGCCACATGGCACTGAGGGGAGCAGATCCAAGCAAGCTTCAGGGACGGAAACTCCTGTGGCAGCTCAGATCCCTCAACTCACAGGCACCAAAGGTCATTGAGAGGGTCTTTTTGGCTGGCCAAGAGGGGAGTGGGGTGTCCTCATAAGTCAGGTCCCCTCAGAAGGCAACAGCAGAGGCAGCAGCAGACAGGGGCTCCCAAAGCAGGCAGTGACCCGCATCCATTGTTGGAAATCTCCTCGTGAACCCTCTGAGGGAACTGAGCCCCAAGTGGTGACCCTACCCCCACCTGAGCAGCTGAACTTAATGTGACACTGAATAGCAGCCTCACCCCCACCAAAAATCCCTAAGAGTTGGGAGCAGTGCATTTGAATCAGCCCTCAAGCGCTGACTGGGCAGAACTGGAGATGAGGAAACTCAGAAGTCAAGTAACTGGCTTGGAAAACGCCCAAAAAAGGGGAAAAAAATAAGACCATAGAAGGTTACTTTCTTGGGGAACAGGTGTCCCCCTCCCATCCTTTCAGATGAGGAAGAGCAAGGCATACTGTCAGAAGAAGTCAAGACCTCTGCCCCCAAAGGGAGCTTAAAATGGGCTCAGGCAATAGAAGACGTTAAAAAACAAATTAGCAGCTTACTAAAGGAGAACCAAAAAAAAAAAAATGCTGAGGAAAATAACAGCTTTAAAAAGAGGCTAACTCAATTGGAAAAAGAGGTCCAAAAAGCCAATGAGGAGAAGGAGGTTTTAAAAGCAGAGTTAGTCAAATGGAGGAGAAGGTTCAAAAGCTTACTGAACAAAATAATTCAGTGAAAGAGAGAATTGAATTCTGGGAAACGAATGACTATGAGTTAAACCAAGAACTTAGTAAACAAAACTAAAAATTTGAAAAAAAAAATAGAAGATAAGGTGAAACAACTCATTGGAAAAACAATTGACCTGGAAAATAGATTCAGGAGAAATAATTTAAAAATTATTGGACTACCTGAAAGCCATGATCAAAGAAAGAGACTAGACATTAGCTTCCATGAAATTATCAAAGAAAACTTCCCTGATGTTATAAAATTGGAAAGCAAGAATTCACCTATCACCTCCTGAAAGAAACCTAAACAGAGAAACTCCTAGGAATATTGTGGCCAAATTTCAGAGTTCCCAGATCAAGGAAAAAATACTGCAAGCAGCTAGAAAGAAATAATTTAAGTACTGTGGAAATACAATCAGGATAACTCAGGATCTGGCAGCTTCAACATTAAGAGATCAAAGGGCTTGGAGTGGGATATTTCAGAAGTCAAAGGAACTGGGATTGAAGCCAAGAATCACCTACCCAGCAAATCTGAATATAATACCTCAAGGGAAAAAAAGGTCATTCAGTGATATAGTTAATTTCAAGATTTCATGTTGAGGAATAGACCAGATCTGTATTTAAAAATTTGACTTCCCAAGACAAGAATCAAGAGAAGCATGAAAAGGTAAACAGAAAATAAAAATCATAAAAGATTCTCTGAAGCTGAACTGTTTACATTACTACATGGAAAGAAAATATTTTTAACTCAAATCTTTTCTCAGTATTTGGGTAGTTGAAGAAATTGTACATACACACACATACACATAGATAGATAGAGAGTACATAAGAGATGATATCCACACACACACACACACACACACACACACACACACACACACACATAAAAAATTAAAATAAAAATTAAGGGCAGAAGAAGGCAAATTCCAGGAAGAGAAAGGGAGTAATGGAATGAGGTAGGGTATAACTCATAAAAGAGATAAGAAAGAGCTTATTCAGTGGAGAATGGGAGAGGGGGAAAAAATAAAGCTACTCTCCCCACATGTGGCTGAATGAGGGAATAACATGCTTACTAAATTTGATATGAAAATTTATATACACCAGAGGAACGTAGGAGAGGAGGCAACAAATGGAGCGAGGGGAATGTTATAAGGGAGGGCAAATGGGAGAAGGGAGTTACTAGAATAAACACTTTTGAGAAGGGATAAGGTCAATTGTAGGGGGGAAATAAAGGGGGATAGGGTAGGTCTGAGGGCAATATAATTAGTATTACACAACATGATTGCTATGGAAGTCTTTTGCAAAACAACACATATTTAATCTGTATTGAATTGCTTGTCTTCTCAGTAGGGCTGGGGAGGGAGTGGGGAAGGGAGAGAAGTTGGAATTCAAAGTACTAGAAATGAATGTTGAGAATTTTTATTGTATATAATTGGGAAATAAGAACCACAAGGATAGGGGTTTGGAAATTGATCTTGTCCTGCAATAAAAGGGAGAAGATAGGGATAGGAGAGGGGTGGGGTGTGATGGAGGGGAGGGTACATTGAGGGAAGGAGTAATCAGAATGCAAGATATTAGGAAGCGGGGGGGGAATGATGGGGAGAAAAATTCGACATGTCACAGAGTGAGGTAAAAGCAATTAGTATTAAAACAATAGACTGAATTAATTACTGAGAATGAATCAATGACATCTTTAGTTTGGAGAAAAGAGTTTCAGTTTACTTCCAAGAGGAAGGTAACCTCAGGTAAAATTTGGCATTGATGGAAAAGTCAAGGCTTTAATGGAGAGCTAGAACATATATAGAAAGACGTAAGCCACTTAAGACTTGCCTCAAAAGATGTTTCCTTAGCCAAAGTGAAACTATAATCATATTTGAAACCTGGTTATTGGAACTTGCCATTTTTAGATGCTATGGTACTATTAAGTGACTGTTCGCCTGAGTCTAACTCTGGGTATGGGCAGCAAGAAAGGCAATCTGAGCCTCCAGTACATGATGTCAATAAGCTGATGAGATGTTGGTATGAACTGCATAAGTGATCTCAGGGCAAGGGTGGGAGAGCAGCTGTTCAGCATGGGCTGAAGTGGGACTCTCCTGACTCAGTTTCCCCACTGACACCTGGCAGACTTTAAGCCTGACTGAATGCAAGTGGATAATTTAATCCTGCTTGGAACTTACATGAAATTGGGGAGATATTTTATCCCTGCAATGTCCTTCCTATTGGTGGAAATTTCCTATAGTCAAAAGGTTTGTAAGCTTAATACCAGATCTATTCAATTATAGATTATGGGTAGGGGACCATCCAATGTTGTCTAAAATTAAGCTATTAGGCATAGGACTTTAGACCAACAACAATAAGTTAGGGTCCTTTAATTCTTAGTAATATTGTGGAGACAATTAAGTCAAGAGCTTGTGAAGTTAGCAACATAAATGTTATTTGTGTCTGAGTTGGTTAATGTTTTAAAAAAATTTACTTTTGTGGTCCATGTTGTAAATGCTTTAAAAAGAAGTATCACCTGACCATAAGTTGGAATTGCTTTATCTGTTATCAACTATGTTAAAAATAAATAATAAATAATAAAAAAACTCCTTTCTATCTATTACAAATTTTGGGCAAGTCACATTCATTTTTTATGTATTATATTAACCAAACAAATTCCTTTCTTAGGACTGATGACCTTACTCACATGGATGGTTTCTGGGAGACTTAGCACCTTTACAAAATAAAAGGAATTGGCATGGATCCCATGCCTGCCAAATCCCCAAAGCACAGGAGGATTGTATTGATATTAAAAATTTTAGATTTAGCATTAAAACAGTAACTTCAAAAACTTAGTTAACAGTCTTACAACTTTCATAAATGATAACCAAATTGTTTTAGTTGTATCCTCTTTAACAGGCAAAGGTGAAAATACCTGGTTTTCTAAATGGCAATTGCAAAACATTATAAGACAAGTTTAGTAGAATTGATAAAATTTTAAATAACATAATTGGCTTTATACTGTTTTCCCAACATCTTTTAGTTTCAACAAAATTCAGATTAAAAATTGCTTTCTCTAACACCATTTCTGGATTACAGATTTAAAAAAATCTTAATGGTTCTAACTTTTACTCAAGTAAACATCACTTCTGTGTCCCCTCCTTTCCACTAGAGAGTTCAAAGCTTTATTTCTAAGGTATCTCTTTTTATTTTCAGATCTATTCCCAATTTGCCTTAGTGCTAAATAATATAGCAAATTCTGACCTGTCTTAAACATCCAATTAGGAGTGACATATTATTTAAAATATGAGCAGAATACTTATCTTTTGGTTTTTTCCCATTATACAAAAACTTTTCTCTTTTAGTTGAGACTTGAGATAATTAAATGCTAGTCAGTCTGCCTCTCTGATATGAGAGGAAAAGTTTCCCCGATTTTTTCTTTTCTGTCTCCACACATTCACAACTTGACCAGGGTTAGAAGCTAGAGAGAGAGAGAGAGAGAGACAATTTTACCAACAACTTTCCAACAATTTCCAAAACTTTTATGGTTTCCTTAAAACTGCACATACATTATTTCTTTGTATTTCTAACCTGATACTACCTTCAACAATCATATAAACTGAATAATACAAGATTAGTTTCTCTCTTTCTCTCTTTCATTCTCCTCCCTGATGCTGCAGCAATCAGAGAGAAAAGAAGAGGAGGAGGAGGGAAAGGGATAACCACATCCCAAATTCCAACTACAATAAAGTTGTCTGTATTAACACACAAATACACTCAGTATATATATATATAGAATATATAGAAATATATATATAGAATATATATAGAATATATAGAAACAGAACACACACAGACAATAAAAGAAAAAGAATCCAAAAGCTGAGAAAAGGTTTGTCAGAAATCCTCTGTACAAATTAGACCTTTGGCTTGATTTATTTTACTTTATTTTAAACATCTTTCATTAAATTCAGATTTCCATCCTAAAAAATCTCCTCCTTCAAAAGTGGTTTTAGTTAAATTTTACCAATCAGTGGGGCATAAGGCTGTCTGAGAAATGCTGTCTAGAAGAGGCTGAATGTAAAGACTATATGGTCTATCATTGCTTAATTTCTTTAAGAAATTAAAATCCAGAGGGGTGTGTTCTCTTATAGCAGCTCCTGGATTATTGGGATGTGGGGTTTCTATTACTGGCAATGTTAGCCTCATTTCCAAAGATATTTCTTCTCTTTCTGTGGCTTGCTGAAGGGCTTTTTGTATAATCCCTTCAGGCTCCTGAATTTCTTCACAAACTTGTGATCTAGACCTGTATAATGGAGGACTGGTGGGAGGAGGAGATTCTATTTCAAATTTTTGTGTGACACATTGCATCAGGTCTTCTTCCTCTTTTGTACTAGAGGCTACATCTACCTTGATTGTTTTTGTCACCAATGATACTTGTTCTGATTCTTATAAGCATATTTTAAGTACATTACAGATTGAAAACATTGTAACAGGAAAAGTGTTTGGTCCAACCTCTCTATAACACTCACTCATTTGATTGCCTACTATTTCCCACGTTTCAAGATTTGTAGTCCCTTCTTATGAAACCAGGGGAAACATCCTGTACACACTGTAGAAATTCCTCTAATTGTAAAATTGTAATTAATAGCCTGCGTTCCCTAACGAGCTTCTTTAATACTTTTAGATAATATTCCCTATCTTTACTGGCTAATTGTGCCTCTCTCATTTTTACTTTTGTTTCACAAAACTTTGTTTCGTTAAAACTGCTGTTTGTAAACTATTTTCTTAGTCTAACTCTAAAGAAACCCTCCCTGATGAGGAGGCTTGTAAAACTATTTTCTGATTCTAACTCTAAAGAAACCCTTCCTGATGAGGAGGCTTGCAAAACTATTTTCTTTTGTTTGCCCTACCATAGTAGGTGATTACTGGTGACTGACTCAAAGAGGCCTTCCCTGATGAAGAGGCACAGTTTTTACCCTTACCTTTGTCTTATCCAGAGCTCCAATTTTCAGGATGATCTCTGAGGTATCCACCAATGATGGCAATCAGGCACTGGTCACAGTAGTGTAGTCCTTTTTCTGGGCACCACTTGCTATAGACCTGCTGCAGGGGCTGCTAATTGTGATTGCTGAGAGATCCTGAAAGAAAAGTAGACTTGGGGCTAAGCTAAGAGTTGTAAAGGACAGCTCTCCTTTATTAACTGGATAGCAAAGATTTATATTGGCAAGCAAGCAGAAGTGCTCATTGTGAGAACACTCATGCAACCAAGGTCATTTCCATGAGAACATTTTTAGATTATTTCTTATACTCCCTAATTTAGTTCCTCCTGGTAAGACAGCCTCAGAGAGGCACAGCCTTGAGGTGCACCTGCAAGGTCAGGATGTTCTTATCCTTGCATATCAAGAGTGGAGATGGTGAGCCAATTGTTCTGAAAAGTTAGCTGCTCATGTTCGTACAAATCACAAATAAAACTTGGGCAGTACCTCATAGTCTAGACTACATCAGCACTGGCCCTCTACAATCATTGATTTAAATGGGAGAGAAATTAAAGACTGTGAAAATTTCCAGGGAAAACTCAAGAGACTCAAACTAATGTTGGAGCTGAATAGAGTAGTAGTAGATAATAGCTTCTTTATATTCAATGTATTTACTGAGTTGTATTCAAACAATTCTTCCATATAGCCCAATGAAGCAATTGAGAAAGATAAGATTGCAAATTTTTGCAAAGTTACTGGCAATCCTTGAATATTGTTCATTGCTATAGATAAGGTCTCTGTAGCTTTATTCTTTTCATGAATCACTTCAGAGTTTTGCCTTTAGGTGAATTGTCAGAATGTATTCATTTTCATCCCCATTGACTTAAATGCGTTCATTTGATTCACCATTGACTTCAATGATAGAGAAATTAAAGATCGTGAACACTTCCAGGAAAAAGTCAAGACACTCAAAGTAATAATGTAAATGAATAGAGTAGAGGTTGACAGTGATGTTTATGTAGCAGCTTCTTCGTATTCAATATATTTGCTTGTTACATTCAAACAAATCTTCCATATACTCCAGTGGACCAAGTCAGAAAGGTAAGGTTCCAAATGTCTCCAAAGTTACTGGCAATCTTTGTATTTTTTTCATGGCTTTCGATAAGGTCCCTGGAACTTTACCCTTTTCATAAATCACTTCGGAGTTTTCTCTTTAGATGAATTGCCAAAATTCGTGCATTTGAATCACCATGGACTTCAATGGGTTCTTTTGGTTCACCATTGATTTCAATGGGAGAGAAATTAAAGATCGTGAAAAATTCTAGGGAAAAGTGAAGAGACTCACATTAATGATGGAGTTGAACAGAGTAGAGGTAGACAATGCTGTATATGAAGCAGTTTCTTTGTATTCAATATATTTGCTTGTTACATTCAAACGAATCTTCCTTATACTCCAGTGGCCCAAGTCAGCGAGGTAAGGTTCCAAATGTCTCCAAAGTTACTGGCAATCTTTGAATTTTGTTCATTGTTATAGATAAGGGCTTTGGAGCTTTACCCTTTGCATAAATCGCTTCAGAGATTTCTCTATAGGTGAATTGCCAAAATGCACTCATTTTCATCCCCATTGACTTAAATGCGTTCATTTCATTCACCTTTGACTTCAATGGGAGAGAAATTAAAGATTGAGAAAACTTTCAGGAAAGTATCATGAGATTCAAACTAATCATTTAGATGAATTGAGTATAGGTAGATAAAGCTGTATATGTAGCAGCTTCTTTGTATTCAATGTATTTGCTGAGTTACATTCAAACAAATCTTCAATGGATGAATAGAGAAAGATTTTTTTATTCATTCCTCAAATAAATTTGGTGGGAAAGAAATTAAAAATTGTGAAAACTTTGAGGAAAACTCAAGAGACTCAAACTAATGAAGTAGATGAAGAGAATGGAGCTAGACAACGTTATCTGTGTAGGAACATCATGGTTTTCAATGTATCTGTTGAGTTACATTCCACAAACTCTTCCATATTGCCCAGTGAACCAATTGAGAAAGATATGGTTGCAAAATTCTCCACATTTGATTGGATTCCTTGATTTCTGTGCATTACTATAGACAGGGTCCTGGAGGTTTACCCTTTTGATGTATCACATCAATGTTTTCTCTTTAAATGGATTGCCAAAATGAGTTTTTTAGGTCCCCAATTGTCTTCAGTGAGAGAGAAACTAATGATAGAAAGAACTTCGTGGAAAACTCAAGAGATTCAAAATAATGGTGCAGTTGAAGAGAATAGAAGTAGACAGTATTTTCTTTCTAGGAACTTCATATTATTGAATGTATCTATTGAGTTTAATTCAATGAACTCTTCAACCCATTGAATCAATAGAGAAAGATATGATTGCAAAATTCTCCAAAGTTGGTATCCTTGCATTCTGAGCATTGCTATCAATAGGGTCCCTGGAGGTTTACCCTTTTGATATATCACTTCGGAGTTTTCTCTTGAGGTGGTTTTCCAAAATTCGTTTATTTTGTCTCCAGTTGTCTTCTGTGGGAGAGAAAATAAACATTGAAAACCTTTGAGCAAAAACTCAAGATATTCAAACTAATGATTTAGATGAAGAGAGTAGAGCTAAGCAATACTTAGGAGCCTCATTGTATTCAATGTATCCTTTGAGTTATATTCAATGAAATCCTCCATTTTGCCCAGTGGATTCAGTTTTTCCAGCAGTAGTCCCATGTGGGTCCAGAGATGAAAAAGAAAATGAGAGCATGCTGGATTGCTTTTAGAAAACTGCAAAGCCTTTCTGACAAACCTCAAGTTTCCCCTAACAAAAATGGCCCATCTCTTCAGCACTCCCTCTGAGGATGTGAAGAGGACCCTCAAGTGGCAGTCAGTGAAAGGGGGCAGGGTTGGTGTGATTAAACAGCAACATATCAACAAGGTACCCCAAGGAAGAAGAGTAAAGGAGGACATCCAAGAATCAGATGGCAGAAAGACAAGAAGAGCTGATTTCTGGAAGTGAGAGGTTGGGGAAATGGGTATGGCCTGAGTGCTTTCTTATTACCCTTGTGTTGCTGGGAGAAAAGGAGAAAGGTCTCCAGCATTTTGGGTGGAAAACCTTGGGGAAGATAGAGACACACAGGATGAGCAGGCGCAGATGGCATTCAAACTGCATCATGGAGAGAACTCCCAAAATGATGAGACAAAACATGTAACTGAGTGTTTTTTGCTTTAAGATACTACTCAAGTCACCACTTCCTTCAGCACAAGTATGCTCTTACTCCCTTCAGCAGCTAGTGATTCCTGCTCTGTTCAGGTTATTGTGTATCTCTTGCTTACACAGCTACCCATAAGCATGTTTTGATCCCTGTTAGTGCAAGTGCTGTGAGACCAAGTGCTGCTTTTTCTTTCACCTTCACACACCCAGAAGTAGGCACAATACCTAGCACATAGCAGGCATTTGGATGTGTGCTGAGAGACTGGCACTATATGCCTGCAATTCAGAGATCACAACAAATATTCTAAAGGTCATTAGAGAAGTGTATGCTGGGCACAAGTAGGTTATATGTTACAAAAAATAAATTGTGCACCAGTGGAGAATGTCACGAAAGAAATCATGACTCACACAAAAAACATGAGTCAGTCACTGAAGTAAGGGCAAGGGATTACCCATGGACACCTTGTGCCTCCGGTGGTGGCACAAAATGTCTAGGGAATGAAAGTAAGGACCAGCATGTGTGCACTTGCCTTCCAGGGGCAAATTTACGGAAAGACACAATTTTCCATATCACAGATTGTTCTCTGTATCACTGGAGGAGAGCACCCACACTGATGAGATTATAAGTGTCTTGGACTATTAGGGCACAAGTAAAACTTTTGTCTCCTACCAGATTGCTGTGAGCTAGGGGGCAGTCATCCACTTTGACATCAAAGATGTCTATTTTTTCTCAAATATTTTCCTCATGGTGTTTGGAATGATTTTTCGCCATGTGCTTTTGTATTTTGATAACTGGTGTCATCTTTGATTACGGTGGAATAAAAGGAGGTGATTTTATTTGGGAAAAAAGAGAAGAAATAAAAACGTTTGAATCATCATTCATATACATGAACAAAATATTTTGGCTGAAATGACATCCCTTTAATATTTTTTTAAAAAGATGCACAGATTAACAATATTGCAAGTCATTCTAATCCCTCTCTTGATTTTCATTAGCAAAAGGAAATTACCTTCTTCCATATATTTTAAAGTGCACTAAGTTTTTTTCATGCCTTTACAACATGAACTATACTGAATTTTTCAATGAATAAAAACTCTACAAATGCTCACAAACTATCTAGTATAACTAAGGTAACTGTGCTAGAGATACAGAGAAGGATTCTTTAAATATTCTAGATCCATGATCTTATACTCCAACATATTCAAGTTTCTAATGCTCCTCTATTTATACTAAGTATACTCTAATTATACTAATATTATAATAATAATGTATATTCATGAATGCATATATATGTGGGAGTACAAATGTTGATAGTCTTCTTTCTTTTCTTTTGGACCAGATATTGCATGATATTATCAGCAGTTGGAGCTCATTCTACAAATACTAATTCCTGCTCTGCAACTACAGGGGCTCAGAGAGTATCCTATAGCACATAGAGGTAAAGAGTCACAATCCCTATCTGCCAGAGGTGAAATTTGAACTCAGGTTTTAATTGATTCTGAGGCCAACTATCTATTTGCTATTCCATGCTGCCTCTCATTCTTATACCTAAACAGAAAAATAAAGGGCTGAATATTATGCCTGGGGGCTTTCATATTTCTAATGCAGATAATATGATCATGATGGTTTACTGCTGACGTGTCTAAGGGAGAGTTTATGAAAGGGATATTCAAATTACTAGTGCTGGTAGTAGACAGTCTTGTGAAGAAAAGATGGAGCCTGAAATGAATTGAATCACAAAGTAGGCATCTTTAAGCATTAGGATAGCCCATCTAATGTATGTGTATGTCATGCTATGTTTTTGGCAACTGGTCTGATTTGCTGAAGCAAGAAAATAAACACTTAACAGCCACTGGCTTTATCTACAAATAAAAAAAAGCCCCAAACCCCTAACAGATGGTGGCCATCTTACCTCATCAGACTACTATATTCTTTTATCCGCTAGTGACTCCTTATCCTTATAAAACAAGTGGAGGCAAGAATTGAAATATCAATTTTATGGAAATGCTCAAATTTTAAAACATAATAAGTGAAGCTTTACATTTTCTCTCTGGGACCCTTTTGGGCTTGAAGCAAATTGACAGAACCTACAAAATGCTGATCAGAGGGGCCTGAGACTATAGAATAACTTTGAAATAAAAGGAAACTGGGGAAATTTTGGCTTCAAATGAAGCAAGTTCAAACTACTTTTACATGGAGAATTTGTCACATGAGTATCCCTAGCATACATACCATATCATATCATAGAGATCCTATTCATATCATGGTTTTGGAAAATGTTGGGAAAACGGAACAGTAAGATATGGATGAATCAGATTCTGGGACTTACTTCCTGCATGACAACAAATTTATTATGACAACCCTTAGAAATCTTTATCACTGGAAGGAACTTTACTCATAATTAACATGGCCAATGGCCACTTTGCAATTTTTTTCCAATGAGATTTTCCCTGAAGGCTATAATATCCTGATAAAATTTAAAAGCATATAATTTTTAAAGAAGTGAAATTATAACAGACTCAAATGAGAAATTGATTAAGAGCCTTGTGACATGTATAATAAAAAATGGATTTTTTAAAAAATATCTACTATGTGGATTAATAAACCAATCAATCAAAGAACATTCCTTTCTTTACAGGAGGTTTGCATCTATGTTGTTTTAGTATCTGGGCAAAAGTGTGAAATTCAAAACTAGTCAGAATGTTTCACAATAGTCAAATATCTGAATCTGAAAAAATAGGCAAAAGAATGATTGAATTATTGCAGATGTTTTTGTCCTGGGAAGCTACAGATTTTACTTAAAAGTTATTTTGTCATGTATTTAAATAGTTTGAATAGCTTTAAAATTGAATATGTTCCCCTTATCAGTGACAAGTAGTCGGAAATGGAGTCATCCTTCCTTGGCAACATCAGTAAGTACCTCTTTTCTGAACCCAGAGTCTTCAGATTTTTGGCTGTCTAAGACCTACAAAAAGTCCCCAAATATAATAAGATGTCTTCTATTTTCCTCTTTTAATCATTTGTATGAAGCAGAAATCTAGGGATCTGAAGGAGCTAGGCCTTCAGTACTCAACTTTCCAATTCCTGGCCAAAAACTGGAAATCAAGGGAATGTCTACCAATTGGAGAATGGCTGAATAAATTGTGGTATATGAATGTAAGGGAATACTATTGGGCCATAAGTAATGATGAACAGGAACACTTCAAAAAGTCCTGGAAAGACTTATATGAACTGATGCTGACTGAAAGGGGCAGAATAGGAGAGAGTAACAACCACAGTGTGCAAGGGAATTTTTCTAGTAGACTTAGTACTTCATTGCAATGCAAGGACTTAAATATTTAATTCACAATGGTCTGTTAAGGCAAAAAGTCTTACATATCCAGAGAAAGAACTATGGAATTTGATTGCAGAATGAATAATTTTCTTTTGTATTATGTTTTGGTTTGTTTTGGGATTTATCCCATTCATGTCAATTCTTCTCTGCAGCATGACTAAGGTGAAAATATATTTAATAAGAATGTATGTGTAGAAACTATATAAAACTGCATGCCATCTCAGGAAGGGAGTGTAGAGGTAGGGGGGAAGTGGGGAAGGGAGGAGAAAAATCTAAGATATATGGAAGTGATTGTAAAGCACTGAAAACAAAGTAATAAAATAAATATTTGTATGAAGAAGGAATGTAAGGATGTAAAGAAGGAATCTAGGCCTATGCAATCTTCACTACTCAACTTTCAACATATATGTTTTTTTTTAAATAAATTTATTTAACTTTTTACATTCATTTTCACAAGATTTTGGGTTCCAAAATTTTCTCCCCATATGTGCCCTTCCCCCTCCCCAATACACTGGACATTCTAATTACCCATATCACCAATCTGC
>JAQQSK010006648.1:0-14334 GCA_028658325.1 Potorous gilbertii
TCTACAAACCCCAAGGGAACTTCTGCAGGATGCTGGCCCATAAAATATGATGGGGGCAATTCAATCCCAAAGAGTACAAATGATGGCAAATCCTCCTCTGCTGGGTGCCAGCAGGTGCATTCATCACTCTCACCTGGGATCCAAATCCTGGAGAGTTCCTTACAGGACCCTAGCATCTCTTGGCCACCAAGCTGCAGAGGCAGATAACTTAGCACAATGCATTCCTCTGGTGCACACTGAACTCACAGAGGGATGGGGTGGGGGAAGGTGGACTTTTAAAGCTGTCCTACCATAGCCAAGACTCAGGGGGAAATACTATTAATAAGGAGTCTGTCTGATGTAGAGGGGCCTCCGGAAGAACAGATGGGTTGGGGGTGTGCAAGGAAGCATCCAAGTAAGTGTGAAGCCACAGAAAGGTGTGAAGAGGCCCCTGTCTCCCAGCTCTCCCTCCCCTCCCCTTCCAGTGCCTCAGCTGAGAATTGCCTCACTCACTGACAGGCGGGCCCCTCAGAGGGAACCCAAGGGAACCCTGGCTTCCTTGCAGGCAAGACACAAGAAGAGCAACCCTGGTGGGGAAGTGGGAGGAGGTTGGCCCCCAAGGGCACGTTTTGGGGTTGCAGTTACCCAATTGGAACCATTCCTCCTGCATTCCCTCCTCCCTCAATTCCCACGTTCTCTAGTCCAATGCAACAAACACTAACCAAAGGCTCCAGACCATGAGAGGAGCCCTCCATCCCAAGGTCACAGCCTGTGATCTGCCCTACAAAGATCCCTGGGAGCAGCAGGCTCAAAACCAAGTGGCGCTACTCAAGGGCCCAACTGAGATGGAGGGGAGGGCAGGAGTCCTGGTCCTGGGCGCAGGATGACCTGTGTTCAGATTCTTTCCCAGCACTTAACCAGTTATGTGACTTTGGGTGAGTCCCTTCCTCACTTCGGAAAGTGAGGTTACTGACACCTGCAGAGTACCTGCCTTGCCAGGAGTGAGGTACAAATGGGACACTGCTGGGGAGAGGCACCCAGCAAATGTGCCAAGTGCTACCTTACATGATAGGTCTATGGGGCATCTCTGCCCACCCTAGGCTGTCCAAGCCTCCCTCTTTCCCACTTGGCACAAGCCCCTTCTTCCTGAAATATCGAGTGAGACTTTCCCCTTTGTAGGTAGCCCCGGCTATTTGGGGAGACTTTTCAAATCTAAATGGAGAAGAAAAGCAAGCTGACTTTGAGAGCATAGACTGACCTAGTCCAAAAGTGCAAGAAATCTGTGAGGAGAAGGAGCATCAGGATTAGGGGTGGAGGATGGAAAGGGGAAAACAGTGGGGTCTCTTAGCATCCCCTGGTTGGGGAGCTCTGCCCTCTGTGCCCATGAGCTCACTGGCACCACTGCCCAGCCTGCCTCCTGCTAACTGTCCAGGGCACTATTGTCCTGCAGTAGCTTGATTCTGCCAGAGCTTGAATCCGTAATTGGTTGTAAAATCCGTAGTGAACTCTGGAAATGGAAAAATTTACCCTGACAGCACAGGGCAATGTTGATAAATTCAACAAAGGATGGAACATGATATTTTTGAAAGTGATAAAATACAGGCGGGGATAACACTATTTTATATACAGCAAATAGAAATGCATATCATCTCCAGTAAAACCACGGGACTGATGAAATCTAGTTCTCCTGTCACACACCTGGAGTTGCCCAATGGTCTGATTGTCCAAGTTTTACTGTGCCTGGAGTGCTGGACCGAAAGGCAGAAAGCTCTGGGTTTGATTCCAGTCTTCCACACTTATTACCTGTATGACCTTGGGCAAGTCACTTAACCTCTATGGGATTTAGTTTCCTCATCTGTAAAATGAGGATGTTAGACATGAGAACTTCTAAAATCCCCTCTGAGCAGCTTGGCAGCACAGTGGAGTCCTGGAATCAGGATGACCTGAGTTCAAATCTGGCTGTGCCTCAGTTTCCTCATCTGTTGAATAGTGCATTTCATAAGATGACCTCTTAGCTACCTTCTAATTCAAAATCCATGCTCCAACAACCTGGACCTCTAAAATGTCCTCTCCTGGTCTTCAGTTGTAAAGGTCTGGGAGTCAGGGAGAGCTGTATTCAAATCCTTCTGTATGACCCTGGGCAAGTCCTTTTATCTCAGAGCCTTAGTTTCCTCAAAAGCATTGGTAGAGAACTCTGCAGACCTTCCAATGCTGCCTACACATGAGTGATGATGATGGTGGTGATGACCTGGGTGCTGGGAATGACGTTAGACTTGGTGGCTCCTCTGTTATCTTGCTCCCTAGGGGGTCCCACGGGGATCTTCACCCGGAGTGCTGGACACAGTGCCTGGCACACATGCCCCTGGAGCATAGCTGCCATGAACCCTTATAAGTGGCTGCTGACTTGGGGGAGCAGATGTGACTGTAGCCTGGCTCTAACCTTTGCCACCCTCAGGGCCTTTGCTCAGGACTCCAGGGCTCCTCCTAAGCCCACTGGATGTTCAAATCATCAGGCACAGGACACTTGCTCCAGGCAAAGGAGATGAACTCTGCTCTTGAACCACTGGCTTTTCCCCATGGGTCTCTCCACAATCATTGTGCCCATGTCCGTGTAATTGTGATGCACTGAGCCAACTCCCTAGTGACACAAGGAAATTCAGTACCAAAATCCCAAGGGTATGGATGGGCAGGGGGAGGGCAGTTGACTTGCTGGGAGGGGGAATGTCTTCACTGAGTGGGGAGGGTCTCCAGGGAGGTGATATAAGGGCTGAGTTAGTGTGGATGGCTACCCCAGTTCAGGTGACCCCGGGACAGAAGTCCAAACCCTTTCCAACTCCCTCTGCTAATTGGCAAGCTTTCTAAGGCCACCCCTATCCCCCTTCCCTCCCATCCCTGCCCAGGACAAGCCCAGGGTTACTAAGTACAGGAGCAGCTAAGGCCTCAAAGCCTGGAAAGACCAGTAGCAGGTGCAGCAGAATCATCCTGAGTGCACATTTCTTGTAGTAGAGTAGGTTTTTTTCTAAATTTTCAATTAAGCAATTGGCTTCCCTTTCTCCAAATTCAAACTTTTGTTTTGCCTTGGCCCTTCCTTGCCAGGCCAGCTGGCAGGGACAGCAAGGGCATCCCTCTCCCTGGCAGTTTGCCATGTTGGGCACATGGCTTTCCTCCTCACACCTATATTTACATCTGGGACATGACAATTGGCTCATGATCTAGGGCTTCTGCTTGTTTGAGGATACCTGGGTTCAAAATCCCAGAAACTCTGTGCTGCAAGGGCCTTCCACTCCCCCTGTACCTGAGGAAGAAGCAGCCCCACTGCAGCCAGTCTTTGCTGGACCCCCTCCAAGGCTGGAACCCGGTTCCACTCGGGCACAGCTCCAGGGGCAGAAAGCTTTCCTTGTTACCAAATCGGAGCCTGCTCCTCAGGGACCTAGGAGAACAAGGTGAATCTGTCCTTCCCCAGCATGGCCTCACAAATCCTCAGACATCTGTCAAGGCCTTGCTTTCAACCCAGCAATGTCAATGTGCCCCACCCTTCTTGAGCATATCAAATCTGGTTGGGGCAACTTTGTTAGCCTTCCCTCATTGCCTGCTGGGTTTTCCAGTAGTGCTTGTTCCTTGATTTTATCTTTGTAGCCCTGACCAAGCAGGGTACCTGGCATATACACAGATAATCTATTATTATGTTGCATAGGGAATTCTCAGTGTGGGAATTCCCTTCACCAAAGCAGATCCCCACCATCACAAGCTGCCTTATTGAGTGGCAGTTTCTAGTTGTTCCCACATCTGGACAGGTTAGTATGACTGTCAGATTGTCCATTCTCTTCCCTCCATGGGGGTTGATTTCCCTCTGGTTGGGAAATGTCTTGTCTTTCTATTGGTTGTGGTTGCAGTATATATGTTTGGGAAGTTCTGTGTCATGCACAGCTGAGCTTTGGGAATGGGGGGATCTATGAGAAGCATCACCTTGGAAATGTGGTGGGCAAGTCAACCGTGTCATGTGGTTTCTGGGGCAAGAAAACTCAGGCCCAGGCTGTCTGAATAGGAATGCGGTGTCCAGAGTCCTATCCTGAGCCCTGTCCATCCATTTATTCATTCATTCAACATGTATTTATGAAACACATGGTATATGGTGAGCCATGTGCTTGGTAGGCACTAGAGATACAGGAACAAAGATGAGAAAAGCCTCTCCTTGAGCAGCCGATGTTCTGTTGGGGTGAAATGACATGTTCCCCAGAGAAGTGAGTAAGTTCAGTTCTGGGTGCTTCTTGTGAAGAGGGATATGGACCAGGCACCTCTACCATTACAAGTGGCAGTCCATTTATGACCAGGTAAATCCCAGCAAACAGCCTGAGGCCCAGAGATGTAAAGTCAAGTTGCCTCAAATGTGGGATTTGAACCCGGGGTTCCCTGACTCAGAGGCCAGCCCTTTAGCTACAAGCCCCCATCGCTTTTTTTCATAGTAGATGCTCGATAAACAATGAAGCTCTCTGTCCTTCAGAAAGCCTTCCCCGCTGGTACCCCTTTGCCTCCTGGGCTCCTTGAGGACCACATTCATTTGGCAGGTGCAGTAATTGGTAGGTGGCGTTGTACTGGTGCATGCCCATCCAGCTGTCCCTCCTCACCTTGTACGCCAGAGCTCCATAAGGTTGGGAGCCTGTGCCGCACCAGGCGTTGGCACAGTGCCAGGCACACAGGCAACGCTCCACAAATGTTTGTGCAGGAGCCTAACCTGGCATCCTGGGGCCCAGCGTTGACAAACAGCCTCTGCTTTGTCCCGGGGCTCAGTGGCCATCTGGAAGGCCTCGCGTCCGGGGCTGGTCGCCGCAGCTCCATTCCCTGACCTTGCTCTGACGCCCCGGATGCCTGGGCCTCAATGCCTCTCCCTGAATAATGGCCCTGTGTTCACAAGTGGGAGCCTTGCTGGCTCCCTCACCTCAAGACGTTGTCCGCTGGGACCTTTCTGCCAGCTCCCCCTCCCTCCCCTTCTGTTCTGATGGATCACATTCAGCTCCCACAGGCCTCACCTGGCATGCTGAGTGACAGTGCTGATGTGGAGCCTGCCAGGCCACAGAGGCAAAATTGCAAATTGCATGTAAAGAAATTAACCTCTGAGCCTTCTTTGAATGGGGCAAAGAGTCAGCATGCAGACATGTTGAGCCATGTATCAGCGCTCATTATTTTCCTGAATGTGGCTTCATAATTGGTTCTGATGAAAAGCAAGTGGGGGCAGAGGAAGAAAGGGGGAAGAAAACTCAGTATTGAAACACAAATAGCCACCAAGCCCTGCCTGTGTGGGAAAAAGCAGTGTGCCAGACAAAGGGTGCAAAATCCGGGGGCTTTACTTCTATTGAATTCAAAGAAATTGGACTTGCTTTCTTATTGGAGTTCAAGTTACCAGCAAGTAATTTAGTGTGGTAAATGTGGTAGCGTGCTTTCTCTCTCTCTCTCTCTCTCTCTCTCTCTCTCTCTCTCTCTCTCTCTCTCTCTCTCTCTCTCTCTCCCCGTGTCTCTCTGACTGTCTCTGTCTCCTCTCTCTGTGTCTTTCTCATTCTCTTTGTCTGTTTCTCTCTCCTTCTCTCTGTCTCTCTCCTCTCCTTCTTTGTGTCTCTGTCTCTCATGCTTTCCTCTCTTTCTCTGTCTCTGTCTCTCCTGCCTCTCTCTCTCTCATTCTCTCCTCTCTTTCTCTGTCTGTGTCTCTGTCTCTCTCTCCTCGCTGTCTGTCTCTCATTCTCTCCTCTCTTTCTCTGTCTGTCTGTGTCTCTGTCTCTCTCTCCTCCCTGTCTCTGTCTCTCTCTCATTCTCTCCTCTCTTTCTCTGTCTATCTGTGTCTCTGTCTCTCATTCTTTCCTCTCTTTCTCTGTGTCTGTGTCTGTCTCCCTCTCCTCTGTCTCTCATTCTCTCCTTCTCTCTGTGTCTGTCTTTGTCTCTCTCTCCTCCCTGTCTCTGTCTCTCTCTCATTCTCTCCTCTTTGTCTATCTGTGTCTCTGTCTCTCTCATTCTTTCTTCTCTTTCTCTGTGTCTGTCTCCCTCTCCTTCTCTGTCTCTCATTCTCTCCTCTCTGTGTCTGTCTCTGTCTCTCTCTCCTTCTCTCTGTCTTCTCTCTCATTCTCTCCTTCTTCTTTCTTTCTCTGTCTGTGTCTCTCCCTCTCCTCCCATCTCTCAACAAATGGCTATACCCAGGAAACAGGATGTCAATTCAGGCTTCTTTTTGCTCGGGAACCTCAAAGTCAGTTCTTAGCCTATCTCTGTTGGCTCTGCAGTTCTCTTTCCACAAACACAAGGAGTCACTTCATAACCTTGCACAAGGTTGAGAGGGGCGTGTGCACAAGGGTGAGAGGGGACCGAGAAAGGGAGGGGATCATTCATTACCTTGAGTCTCAATGATGACATCCCTAAAGCATGTGTTTGGCCACATCACTCCCTTACTCAAGAAACTTCACTAGCTCCCTGGTGCCTCTAGGATAAAATAGAAATCCCTCTGCCTGGTATAGAAATCTCTTCACCACCCGGATCCAACATATCTTTGTAAACCAGGGGCTTCTAAACCCTTTTTTTGGTCATAGTACCACTTGGCAGTCTGTTGGAGCACATGGACCCCTTCACAATTTTATGTTCTAGCCAAACCCACACATATTCCCACCTCTGTGCTTTTGCTCATGCTGTCTTCTATGCCTGGGATCCTTTCCCTCTTAGAATTCCTCAGTTCACATGCCACCTCCTACAAGAGAGCTTCTCTGCTTCCCCACTTGTTGTGGAAATTAGGATTTACATTCTACATATTTTGTCTTTCTTTCTCTGTGGACACATTGTTTACTCTCAGTAGAATAAGTTCCTTGAGGGCAGGGGGGACTATTTGACTTCTATGTTTGTATCCCTGGCACCAAACACAGTGCCCTGTATGCAGTAGGTGCTCAATAAACGTTTGTTGGATTGAGTGATTGAAATGAAAAAAAAAATAGGCAAAGATTTTAAAAGAATTTGAATGGAAGGAGTATCCCTTTGTAACTTCTCCACAGGAGCTGAGCTGCTGTGGTCTCAATTAGGAGAGAGTTGAAGAATGCTAATTCTAAAAAGCCCTACTCAGAGGGCCCCCTGCTACCCCGGATCTGGGTACTGTATGAAGTGCCCATCCCCTGAAGAGCTGCCTGCTCAGTAACTTAATCAGGCTAATTAGAGAAGGCATAGGCTTTCCTCCACTAGCCCTCCTGCAGCTGTTAACTAGGGAAGGCCTCACACCTTGGAAATCACTTTCTAAAAACCATTTTACAGACCATATAATCAGAGGCCATCTAATGAGAGTCACCCATTTTATAGAGGGGGAAACTGAAACCATAATGAGAAAAGAATTTACCTACCTACTGGTTGAAAGTAGCAGAAATGGGATTCGAACTCAGGGCCTTCTTCCTCCATACTCATCCGGGCCCATGTGAAGCACCTGATAAGCCTTGGTGCCAAGCAAAAAGAGAAATAGTTCAGAAGGAACTAGGTCGTGCTTGCCTTCCTCAATCACCCCAAAACCCTGCTCTCCCTGTAGGCCTGTTCTAGCTTCAGGCAATGACAGACCACTTTGGGCAGTGTTTGCTAGAAGTTGGCAAAGAAGACGGACCAGCCTAAATGTCTCCATTCTCTGGTTTGATTTCTAAGCTAAAAGTCTTCTTCAAAGATACAGCGGTCTCACCTGCAAATCCCAGCAAAATTTACCCATTAAGCTGATCAGTTCAGTTTCCTTAAATTTCAACTTTCTCACTCACACACAGTTCAAGTATTTATCAATAATCACCATCGCTATAATGTATATTGTTCTTTAACGGTGATTTTCATATACCATTTTCTTTGAACTTCACAACTCTAGGAGCTACGTGCCATTATTGTTTCCATTTTACAGGTAAGAACACTGAGGCAGACAGAGGCTAAGTGACTTGCCCAGAGTCACACAGTCTACCAGGAGAAATTTGGTTTTACTTGTTTGAAGGGACGCTCCCTGTGGCTCTCTCTAATGTGGTGTATCAAAGATTGTTTTTCATATCTTTCACCCTGGGCAAGTCACTTTACCCCTCTGAGCCTTAGTTTCCCTGTCTATAAAGTAGAGACACCAATGGCATCTCCCTCAGAGTTGCTGTGGGAATCCAATAAGATGACATATGTAATAGACTTGGCAAACCTTAAAGTTGCCTTAGAAATGCCACTTCTTATTATTGACCTGGACATTGTGATTTCATAAGGCTTATGGCACTCCTTGTGAAGAAACTCCCTCCACCAAGACAAAGCAACACCTATGTTGCAATTTGTCATCTTACAGAATTGCCAGGGGAATAGGGAGATGGAAATGATTTGTCCAGGGTCACTCAGCCAGCTCCCATTGGAGGCAGACCTTGAACCTGGGTCTCACTGCCTCCTAAGGCAGCTCCCAATCCACTACTACATGGTGCTTCCATATTATTTTCCTTACTGTGGTTGATGTTGGTGTTACAGTTCTCATCATTTGACCCTATCTCTCCTTTACCAGTGGCTCCCTCCCAACTCCTCAGTCTCCCTGAAAACCCAAGCTCATGCCCTCCATGTGAGCACGGACTACACTCTCATACCTTGTCTCACTGTTGAAAATGGCAGTAGTTTTCATTTGCCATAAAGCATTTGCCCAGCTTTTGGTGTCCACAAGGTAAACAGCGGCAGCGATTATAAAGAGTGAGCTTCCTTGTCAGGGTCAAGCAGCTTAGACAGTTTGAGTCTAATGGTCAATTTATAAAATTGTTTATTTTTTAAAAGGCCATATGTTAAAAGGCAACATTAGAAGAAAAGTCACTCACTTGAAGAAGATAAGGCCATCCCAGGTAACTCCACATTCCTTCGGTGGCTCTGCTCTCCATCACTCCATGAAATACCTAGCCTTCCCCAGAAGAAACTAATCACGTGAAATCTCACTGCTAGTAGATTTTCTTAGTTTTGGTTTAACCCCTTCTTGACTCCCTCTCAGCTGCCTCAACTCTCTCATTGGAGGCCTGGAGGGTAGAGTGGTAAAGTCTTCCCAAAGCCTTCCTTTATAGGAAGGCTCAGAACATTAGGAACTTCCCAGGTAACTGCATCTTCCATCAGCAACTGTGCTTGGCTCCTTAGAACAACATGCCCCAGCCAGGCATGCCCAGTTAGCACCCCGCCTTTTTAAGCTCCTTTGTTTTTGTAGTCTTCCCCCATTGAGGGAACAAACTGTCTTTGTTCTTATTTCTTAGCATAGTGCCTGGCACAAAGTAGGTGCTTAATAAATGTTTACTGAATGGAAGTGAATTAAGGGAGGCAAGGCTGTCCTCAGGCATTAGTTTCTGCTTGGTGCCCCAAAATGATACCCTTTCCAAATCCTGGACACTCTTTTCCCCCGCTGGAGAATTCAACTTTCTTATTTTGTGAGTCATTTTCTAGGGGCTATAGGTTTGAAAGACTATGATAAGCTAATGTGCTATTGGTAGATGATAGGGCTTACCCCTCCCAGGAATATTTCTATTTTAACAGAGGAGAATGTCTTAACCCATCCCCATGATTCCCCTTAATATATTCAGCCAAACTGGCCCACTTCCTGTTCCCCATACAGGGCAGTCCATCTCCCACCTCAGGGTCTTTGCACAGGATGTATCCTATACCTAGAATACCCTCCCTCCTCACCTCTGCCTCTTGGAATCTATTTAGCTCCCTTCAAAGCTCAGCTCCAGTGCTACCCCCTACCCAAGTCCCTTCTTGAGTCTCTGGGTTATTAGTGCCGTCTGAAATGACTTTGTATGCCCTCGGAATCTATTTTGTATTTACTTGTCTGTGTACATGTTGCTTCCTCTGAATGAATGGAACTCCCTGTGAGGAGGGGCCTGTCTCGTGTTTTCTCTGGCTGCCTAAAACCCAACACAGGCTACTTTGATGAATTCTCCTTGGGTTGACCTGGATCCCCAATAGTATAATTTCCAACTTGAGGGAGTGGGAGATGGGAGAGGCATTAGGGGACAGGCAGTCCCTACAATCAGTAAATCAGAGCACATTCTAGAAGCTCTCTGATTTGGGAGACCTGCCACTTAGTGCTATCACTTAGTGCCCATCTGTCCTTGCTCACTGTGCCTGTCTATGGTTAAGAAAAACTGTGGCGTCCACAGACATGGACCCAGGAGAGCTCTGGGTTGTGGGGTAAAAACTGACAACGAAGGGAAGGCACTCCTCTTCTATTTCTCTCCTTTATGAGCTCCTGGGCAGTCACTTGTTCTGCCAGGGCTGTACCCATACTGGCCAGCCTGAGCAACAGTAACACAAACATCTCGAGTGATGTGAGGAGGCAAGGCCTCGTCAGCCATCCGAGACAGGAACATTGGTGTGAATGCCCCTGGCAAGGTTTCATATTTAGACACTAACACAATTGCAACATTTTCCCAACCTTTGGACTCGAGAAATCATTCTTTGAATTTACCTTCTCCCTCTGCTTACTCTTGTAAAGTCAACCAGATAAAGGTGGAATGAATGAAATTAAGGCAGCCAGCCGGGGAGCTCAAATCATGTTTTTCTCCCTACCCACACAGGCCTAGCCCCAAACTTACAGAAGTTGCCACAGACAAATATATTGGGGATGGAGCTTGAGGTAGCAACCACTGCCCTGAAGATGAAGAAAGCCTAACTAAAAAGGAGCACTCTATGGGTCCCCATCCCCAGGTTCACAAACTGCCCCCTCATACCAGGTTAGATGCCAGTACAGAGGATGACCATGGAGAAGGAGGTAAAAGACCTAAGTCGTGCTCCTGTCTCTGTCAATCATTTCTCCCCAAAGGACTTAAGTTTCCTTGTCTGTAAAATGAGGTGACTGAACTAAATGATATCTAAGATCTTTCCTGGTACAAAATGTCACTGACTGTTCCCCTCCATAGTCTTGAAATTCCAGCCCCAAACTGGGCCCTTGGCTGTTGTCCAGATGGACATACACAGTGTAGTGCCATCTCTGACTTCAGATGGAGCTCAGACACCATCGGATCCACCCTGTACTTGAGCAAGAATTCAGCCTTCTTGTTCAGTTGTTATGTCTGACTCTCCATGACCCCACTTGGGGTTTTCTTGGCAGAGATAACTGGAGTGCTTTGCCATTTCTTTCCCCAGGTCATTTTACAGATGAGGAAACTGAGGCAAAGAGAGTGAAGTGACTTGCCCATGGTCACACAGCTAGTGTGTAAGGCTGGATTTGAATTTAAGAAGGTGAGTCTTCCTGACTCCAAGCTGGGCCCTCTGTTCCCATCAGAATCCAGGTGATGATCCACCAAGCAAAGGGTTGCAAGGCCTTTGCTCAAAGCCCTCCCAGGAGGGCAGCCTTGCTCCCTCCCTAGGCAGCCCATTCCACTTTGGGGTAGGCTTCATTATTAGGAAGTTGTTCTCCAAATCAAACCTACGTTTGTCTCTTTGTAACTCCCCCCATGGCTCCAGGGGCCAAACAAGAACAAGCCCAGTCCTTCCCATAATATCCCTTCAGATACATGAAGACAGCTCTCATGTCCCCCAGCACTTTTTCTTCCCCTTGCTAAACATGCCTTCTCAGTATGGTCTGATCCTGAGGCCCTTCCTCGCCCTCGTTGTGCCTCTAGACCCTCTCCAATTTATCAGTGCCTTTCCTAAACTGCAGCGCCTCCTGAGATGTCATGCTTATAATAATGCCTTATGGAAAGAAAGCTGGCAAAGTGTTTGCAAAAGGGTGGGCCTTCACATGAACCAGACTGCAAGTACTTCCATGGGCGAGGCTTTTCATAGTGGCATTTGGTAAACATAATCATAGTGGCCACTTCCATAGTACTGTAAGGTGGGCAAAGTGCTTGGACATCAGCCTTGACCTCAACCATCCTGTGATAAAGAGCCTCTTATCATCCCCATTTTCTATATGAGGAAAACGAGGCAGACAGAGGTTAAGTGACTTGCCCAGGGTCACACAGCAAGGCAAGGTTTTCCTGACTCCAAATCCAGTGCTATCCCAGCCTCCCTCCTGAAGCACAGGTGGGAAATCCAACGGGGACTACTCCTATGGTTTAGAATAGATCTTTGGCAAGTGTTGAGGAGAAACCCATAGCTTTGGGGGACCTATAAGGGCCCAGTCCATATTGGGGTAAACAAAGTCTGGGTCACCTCCAAGTTTGGAACCCTGCCAACATAGGCCAATGGATTTCAAGAATAGCACTTCTTGAGAGTGTTTGAATGAGATAGGATGCCTTGCCATGCATTCAGTATGCAGTGGGGCAGTGAGGCAGTGGAGCATTGGGGATGGGGGAAAGGTCTGACCCAGATCAGAGCAGGGCCAGTGGAGAGGAGCCCCCCCACCCTGAACTGGTCCACACAAACGGGGGCAAAAATGTTCAGACCCTGAGCCACAAGCTTGTTCCACAGCCTCTGAAGCATCATCAGAACTGAGGCAAGCAAATCAATAGAGCAAGATTAGAGCCTCCCCTCCTAACCAATTCTCAGACGTTGGCGGCAACTTGGCACCCTATTCAAGCCTGTACCAGGGTATTAAAGTAGCAATATGGTCAGATCAAAGTAAGCTCCCAGATCAAGGAATCTTAACAGCACTGGTGAAATTGAATGTTGTTACCCTATCCCCTTAGGGAAGGTGAGCCTACTCATGTGCACAGAGCCTTCAATATGTCACAGCACTGAAAGCCAACACCACCAGAGGGAAAACACAGGACTGTGTTGAAGGCAGCAAGGGCTTGGAGAAGCCTCAATTCTGCACTGTGTCCAGAGCTGGAGAAAGTTGGTTGGCAGAAAACGCCTTGGCAAGACTCATCCAAAGCATACCTCTGCTCCAAACATTCATTCCAGTGTCTAAGCCAGGGTCCTAAGCTGGATTGTACAGAATGAAAATAGGGGCTCCATAAACCAGTTTCAAAGCTAAAAAGAATTTGCCCTCAAAATTGTAACCAGGGCAGGGAGATCAGACCTTTGACCTAGGGTGCTAAAATTTAGAAGTCACTCACAGTACTTGCAGTTAGCAACATAGAAGCAACTGGGCCCAACATCTAGATACCATGGCTGTTAGATCCTGTTTAAAGGGCTGAGCTGGCCTCCCAGCCCTGGAAACAGTTGATCTAAGGGCAATTTTGTTCAGCTTATCCTGGGCATGTTTTGTGCTACATGCTCTGGCCATAAAAATGACTGGTGATGGTTCTGTTTTCTCATCAGAATATTAAACATGAGATTGGGTATCAAAAATACCTAATGTATGGAACCATTTTTCAGGACGAAAATAGGGTTGATTTCCTCTGTTACCATCCAGACATTTTTCAGTCATGTTTGACTGTCTGTGACCCCATTTGGGATTTTCTTGGCAGAGATACTGGAGCAGTTTGCCATTTCCTTCATCAACTCATTTTACTGATGAGGAAACTGAGCAAATAGGGTGAAGTGACTTGCCCAGGGTCACACACCTAGGAAGTGTCCGAGGCCACATTTGAACTCAAAAAGAGGAGTTTTCCAGACTCCAGGCCCAACATTCTATCCACTGCACCACCTAGCTGCCCCAACTTCCTCTAATTACTTCCAAAATTTCTCTGAGCCTTCTTGATTCCTCTCTGCATTCCGTGTCTGCCCATAAGTTCACAACAACAGGTTCACACCTTCTCTAGCAATGGCAAGGATGCCAGCAGCTGCCACAGGCTGCCAGGTCTTGCCCTGCCACCTGGCCAGCCCATCTCCTTTTTTGGTCATTCTAAGAGCTGGTTACACCTCCTAGCACTATCTACATTTTGAAAGAGGGTACCTTAATATCAATATCCTTTGCCAGTAGGGGACAGATTTCCAAGATATTGCCTCACAAAACTCTCCAGCTCTCATCCCCTTTCCTAAACATCTGTGGGCAAGGGCCCATAGCAAGCTCTCCCGGGCTTCTAGCAGCCTGACAGCCCAGGCCAAACATAGCCTTAGGATTTATTCCCCTTTCCTCAGCAGCCAGGCAGGCCTCTTTTATCCTGTTCTTTTAGCCATGTCCCTTTGCCTCTCCCTGCCTTCCCTGGGCTACCCTGAGAGCCTGCCACAAATATGTCCTATCTTCCTACCCCCACCCCAACACTAGCCTGCCTTCCAAGATTCCTGACTGTCATTTTGTTCCAATTCTTCCTAGCCCACAGGCCAATGACATATGTTAAGATGTGTCAGAGACACTATCCTTCTGGGAAAGGGCACAGGACTACATGGGAGGAAGCCTGACTTACCACAGCTGTGTTGCTGCCTTGGGGGCAGTCCCTTAAAATGAGTAGGTTCTTTTTTTTAATTATTTAAATAAATTTATTTAGCTTTTTACATTCATTTTCACAAGATTTTGGGTTCCAAAATTTTCTCCTCATTTGTCCCCTCCCC
>JAQQSK010006649.1:0-14334 GCA_028658325.1 Potorous gilbertii
AATCCATTTAAATGTTGACCAGTTAAACTTAGACCTTAAAATACAGGAGGTGGGTACAGTTTAATCTTGTTGGTTGAAAATTTACCTAAGATGTAGGTCCTTCAGAATAAAATGAATACAGAAACAGCTTGATGTTCTTCACCTTGCTTTTCATAGCTGTTATGAGTTTAAAAGGATTTCAATCTTTTAAAAATTCTCCCACAGGTCAGTGTAACTGTCCTCCCTCACCCCAAATCATGCAACACCCACTCCTGCCCTTGTATTGTTTATCCAATTAAGTCAATAAGGAAAGCTTTTAGTCTCACAAATCTGTGTTCATCCTTTGTTGCCAAAGAAGACCATGCCTGTCAGAGAACAGATGACATGACTTGCATTTGACTTTGTTGTGAGTGAGGGAGAGTTGTGCAGGTCATCAGCCTCACTTCTCCTTCAGAACCATCTGAATCCAGTGACCAGATATTCATCAGGATGACTGGAGATGACCCAGGATGAGGCAGTTGGGATTAAGTGACTTGCCCAAGGTCACACAGCTAGTGAGTGTGAGGTGTCTGAGGTGAGATTTGAACCCAGGTCCTCCTGACTTCTGCACTGGTGCTCTATCCAGTGCACCACCAGTGCTCTAACTATGTTATGACTAAACATAACAACTAGGTTATGACCGAAGAACTGACTTTACATACACACACACACACACACACACACACACACACACATTTCTTTGCTAGGAGTCAATGGTATGGAAAATACAGTATTTCTATTTTTTGTTCCAAGTATGTGCAACACGCAGCACTACTGTATCAGGCAAACACATGCATAGGGGAAGATGAGGCATGGGCTCATAGAAAGCAATCAAATGGAAATCAAAAGGGACATTCTCTTTCAGAGTTCCCCTTCTCTGTTTGTAGAAGTTACCCAATAATTTATTTGATTACATGGCATACTTGTGAGTCCATTCCTGAGCTATTCTGGTGTACTTTTCTCTGTTTTGTAGATCTGAGCAGTCTCGGGTACTGAAGGATCATTTAGGTTGGGATCACACAACAGGAAACAGATGGACAGGAGGACCTTTGAAATAGTTAGTGCTGGTGACCACTGTGACGTAGAATATCAAGACAAATGCTGCCATAACTGTTAATATTTGGGTGGTAAATTCTTGTCATAAATGCACCATTAGGTGGTTTGAAGGGATAATCTGTTGGGAAACGAATTGTCCAGAAAAATGCTCCACCCTGATAGGAATGATCATTTCACCCCATTGTTGTTGCTTGGCGATGGAAAATGTCACCTCCAACAGGACCTGCTAAACACTGAGCTGGGGGTCACATGCCAAGTCATTCAATGCTTTGTGGTTTCTCTTCAGAGCCATTGTGTGAGATGGGTGGTGGCAGACCCCAGGGTGAGGACAGGGATGGAGGAGAGGGACAGGGAGGGTAGGAGGGGAAGGTGGAGTGGGCAAGGTCATGGTGGGGGAGGGAAGAGAAGGGGTTGGGGGTGTTAGGGAAGGCAAGGAGAAGTACCACCCAGGAGGAGGGGGTCCTGCAGCAATAACGGGGCAGAGGGACCAGGGAAGGAGATTGAGGAGGACAAAGGATGGAGGGAAGTGCTATGCACAGTCTGGGAGACTGCAGTGGCAGGGATGAGGGGGAGGGGAAGGGAGGAGGTAGGGTAGATCCCAAGGCTCAACTCTTGAGCACTATCACAGCAAGGACCATATCACCTGATCACGGCCCCTTTATGCACTGCTGCTGCCTCCTCCTCCACCACCGGTGCCACTACCACCAACACTGCTGCTGCCACAGCCACCCTTCATTCTAATTTTTAAGTACTTATTTTCTTCAGTGAAATTTTGGACCTCCTTTTCCATTTGGCCAATTCTATTTTTTAAGGCACTCTTCTCCTCATTGCCTGTTTGGAGCTCTTTTGCCATTCATCTAGTCTGTTTTTAAGGAGTTATTTTCCTCAGTATTTTGGGGGTCTCATTTAGTGAGCTGTTGACTCCTTTGACTCATTTTTCAAGATTCTCTTGCATCATTCTCATGTCTCTTTCCACTTTTTCCTTTTTCCTTTACTTCTCTTACTTGGTTTTCAAAATCCTTTTTGAGCTCTTCCATGGCCTGAGACCAATTCATTTTTTCTTGGAGGTTCTGGATGGATGAACTTTGACTTAGTTGTCTTCTTTTGAGTACATGTTTTGGTCTTTGTCACCAAAATAAGGTTCTATCATCTAATGTTTTTTTCTGATCTTTGCTCATTTTCCCAGCCATTTACTTGACTTTTTATCTCTTTGTTAAGGTAGGATTCTGCTTCCAGTGTGAAGGGCATAGTATCCCAAACTTCAAGGCTTTTGTATAGCTGTAAGTTTTCAGTTCTTCCAAGGTGGTATGATCTAAGAAGAGGTATTTACTTATCCTGGCCTGTGCTCTGGTCTGTGAGTGAGTACAAACACTTTTTGGCCCTGGAATTGTGAGAAAAGTTCCCTTCTTCACTGCTGCCACAAGTTCTGCTGTGCCAGTGCTCCTCTTCACCCAAGACTGCAACACAGATTCAAGTATGGGCAAAACAACAGAGTCCTGCCTCAGTGCCAGCAAAAAGACCCCTATAATTGCCTTCTGGTCAGTTTTTGATCTCCTTATTATCTATGGACTGAGAGCACTGGAAGCACTTTTGGTCACTTCTGCCACTGTCCAAGGCCTTAGCTCCTCTCTCACTCAGGTCCAACAGACATTTCCTAGTGACCTTCTTAGTTGTCTTTGGTGTTTATGAGTAGATTATTCTGGAAATTGCTGCAGCTATCAGTGATTCAGTCCCCTGAGGCCTGCTGTGGGTTTGCTGAGGCCCAATATGTCCTAACATGACCTGTGATGGGCTATGCTCCACTCTCAGACTGGTACAACAGACCTTTCCTGTGAACTATCCAGGTTGGCCTGAGCTGGAAATTTGTTTCATTCTATCTTTTTGTGGGTTCTACTGCTCTAGAATTTGTTTAGTCATTTTTTGCAAGTTTTTGGAGTGGTTTAGGGGAGACAGCAAGAGAGTCCCTGTATTTACTCTGCCATGATGGCTGTCAATAAATATGTTTTTAAATTAATTAAATTATTTTTTTGTAAATTTTAACTTCTGAACTAGCTCCCTATCTCCCTTACTACCTCTTCTACCTTACACTAGAAAAGGACACCATTGACATATAGATACACACACACACACACATACATAGAAAGAGAGAGAAAGAGAGAGAAAGATGTAAAACCATACTATGCATACTTTTATTTGTCAGTTATTTCTCTGGAAGTGGAGAGTATCTTCCTTTATAGGTTCTTTGTAATTGATTTAAATATAATACTCAGAATAGCTTAGACATTCAGTTATATTTCAAATAATATTGCTGTTACTGTATACAACATTCTCTTGGTTCTGTTCATTTCACTTCATTATTTCATGCATTCCATCAAAAATATTTTTAACTCCACTGATTCCACAAAAATAATAATAGAAGTTTTAAAAATCTAGACATTTCATTTTAAAAAATAATAAATAAAAACAAAATAAATATATTAGAGTCAATGAGCAAAATAAACATAGAATCACCCTGTAACCTCCTGAAAGAAATTACAAAAGGAAAAGTCCTGGTAATTTTCATCTTCCCTGTTAAAGAGACAAATATTGAAAGCTACCAGAAAGGAACTGAAGTATCAAGTATCATAGCACAAAATTCAGAAGCTTCAGAAGAAAAATTTGCATTGTTTCTACAAGTTGTTCTTTGACACATTCTTTAGCCTTATGCTATTTACTCTCATTTAAGTTTGAATCATACTTCAAATGCCCTTTATTAAATAGAATTTCTATTTCATTGAGATTAATAATTTTTCTGCATTTGTTTGTAAATGTTATATGCCCTGGTAGACTTCCAATTTTTCTAAAGGCGCGATGCAAAATTATAAAAATGCACAATGCTTTTGATTCACATTTAGTAATTGCCAGAGTTGTATTAAGTATATTTTTCTAATGTTTTATTCAAGTTCATAATTTCTTGGGGTTTTTTTGTTAGTTTTGTTGAGATTTTAAAGGGCATATTGAGACATATTGACATGCTTTTGTTTTGTTGTTTGTTTCTCCAGGTAATTTGAGTCACCTTTTCTTAATGCACTTATATTTGATTCTGCTTAATATGATTTCACTATCTATACTTTTTTCTGAGTAGTATCATGTAGTAGGTAGGGTGGGGGTCTTATTGTAAGGAAGTTCTAGAATAAAGTCCCATCTTTTACACATGTTGGTTATGTTATCCTTAGTTTCTATTAGAGGTTCTGGTGATTTTCTTAACCTCTCAGAGCTATAGGTCACTCTGATAGTAATTTACATAAAAGATTACTTGAATGGGTAAAATTTCTGCCTAAATTTCCTTGTTCCCCTTACTAAATTTTCCTATACTAACGAAATCTGAAGTCCCTATCTAATGTCTTTATCTTCATCTCTATTCTTAAACTTCTTTTCATAATACTTTTTCCATTGTTTATGTCTTTAGCCATGTCTATTTTATGGTTGCTTACTTAACACTACAATTGCTATTTTTTTTTGTTTCATTTTGGATAGAAAACATTACCTTGTAGTCCTTCATTTTAATTATGTGCAAATTTTTATGTTTCAAATGTTATTCTTGTCAATGATGTATTGTTAGGTTGATTTCTAAGTCATTCTTTTTTTCCTCTTCCCAATCCATATCTTGTTTTTAATAGGTGAATTCATCCTCTTTATTCTCATGATTGTGTTTCTCATGTTTTTATCACTATTATATCCTCATAAGTTTACCTCTCACCCCAAAATACCTCTTAATTATAAGAAAGCAAATAGAGAATAAATGAAATATTATCAATTCTAGTATTCAAGCATTCTATTCACACTCTTTTGTCCCTGGTCTCTTCACCCCACCCTGACACCAATCATCAGTTCTTATATTTTAAAACTGATATTCTTTCTCTTAAGTCTCCCTCATCTTTTCCTGTCCCCTCCTCTTTCCCTCTTGAATTTAATGCATTTTTATATCAAACTTTGCATAGTCATGTTTCAAGTATTCCTTGTTTAATTCATAAAAGAATGAAGCTCATGAGATGTTCTTTTCCCTCTCTCTCAGGTTTGTATACTTTTCTTCCGGTATTACCTCTGATAATGAGAAAAGGAAAGAACTTCTCTCATCTTCTTCATTTCTCAACTAGTATATTTCACTTTTCCTCACTTTTCTTTCCTCTCTTAAAACCCACACAACCAAATGAAACCACCCTAAAGGCTCTATATTTTTCTTTTTTTCATTGCCTTTGTGATCTTTGAAGACAGTAGCATTACTTTGCTTAAATCCACTTACCTTTATATGTTTCATTTGTCTCCCATGTTTCCATTTCAAACTTTCTATCCAACTTTTGAAAATCAGGAATGCTTTACAGCCTGAAATTTAGAAAAGGTCCAAATTCCCTCCCCTCTGTATGACTTTAATTGCAATAATGCTACCACTTAGTTTCCAGGGCTGTTGTGGGGATAAAATAAGATAACTTGTGAAGCTCTTTGAAACCTGAAAAGTGCTACAAAACATTAAATGGGTGAGGTCTTCTCTTTTTCCTTGAAGGCATACCAGTTTTACAGACCTTATTTTTTGACACAATCTCTTATCAAGTAGCAAGATAAGGTAATAAGTATGTAAATGAACTGGGAATACAGCATCAATACAGGTACTGAACAGGTGATGCTTCCAGAATTTGGAGAAAAGAAGAGGACACACTTGTAAGTTGAAATTTAGAAGATCCTGAAATATGATTTGTAAATGTGCTATTGATGAAACTGGATGCTTTTGAATCCTGTTAAGAATCTGAGACATTGGGGAGTGGGGGGTGGCAGAGCCAAGATGGCAGAGTGAGAGCAGCTACTCACCTAAACTCTTAGACAAACTCCTTCAGATACCTCTAAAAAGAAAATCTGAATGGATTTTTGAGTGATGGAATCCAATAGGAGAGAGACTGTGGCAGATTCACAGTTTAGGACAGACTGGAAGGTCTATGGGAAGGATGTGTTGCATGAGGCTGGAGGAGCACATAGTACACGGTGCACAGGCTATACCAGCTCTGTCCCTGCCCTGGCAGGAAGTCCCAGGAGGTCTGAGAAAGTGACCCCACTGTGAAATCCCAGGTGTATCATCGTAGGATGGGAGTCCAGCTTAGAACCAAGCAAGTGAAAGCTGTAGAGTCCCAGGTATCTGCAGTGGCAGCTCCCGAGACTATCACCCCATAGACTAAATGTCTGTAAATTACCTACTTGAACTTCCAGGAGTCAAAATGGCAGAGTGATCAGTAAATGCTCTCTCCCCCTCCCTTTGTTGACCTTGAAAGACCCATAAAATATTTCCCCAGAAAAATTCTGGATCAGTGGAATCAGCAGAAGGGGCAAACAGTCTCTTAGCACATGAGGCTAGGGAAATCACTAAGCAGGGTCCCTCTTACTGTGGCTGAAGGTGACCAGTGAAGGATCTGATCTATCCCAGACAACCTCACCTCAGTAAGCCAGGAAGAGATCTTGAAGCCCAGGGGAGTGTTGGAGCCCCAAACTCCAACACTAGGACCCTAAGTGTACCTCAGCACCCCAGGGGAATTGGGAAACACTAGTGCAGACAGAATCACCAACCACTGAGCTTGCCTATGCTCTAGCTCAGCAGAGGAGACCTCCTGTGGCCAGACCACCTCTCCCCCACATTTAACACAGCTAGCTCCAGGGAAACCCAGGAAGACTTCACCTGGCCTCTTCTTTGTCACACCAGCCAGCTTAGTACTAGGTAAACCACAGCATTTTAGCTTCTGGCTGTAAGAACCAGAGGCCACAAGACACAAAGCCTCAAGTTCAAGGCACAAGAAGTGTGGGAGAGAACCCCTTGTGCCCCAGAAGCAGAGATCTACTTTAAATGACAGGAAAATAGTGATCACCATGAGTAAGATGCAAAGCAGAAAAGAAAAGACTATAGAATCTTTCTGTGGGAGCAAGGACCTCAAAACATAAATACCAAAGAGGTCAGCATTGATAATGTACTTCCAGCTGGAACTTTAGAAGGGAATATGAATTGGTCTGAAGCACAAAGAGCATTCTTGGAAGAGCTCAAGAAGGATTTTAAAAGCCCAGTTAGAGAAACAGAAGAAAAAGTGACCAATGATTTTTTAAAAAAAATAAAAAAGAAATCACAAAAGATTTAAAGGAAAAATTGGACAAATGGAAAAGGAAGTACAAAAATGAATGAAAGAAGTTGAGATATATACCAAGTCCATATAAAGGACACTATGTTAACTTTTAAAACTCATTCAAGTCAGATCCTGGATTCAAAGTCTATTTTTATTGCTCATTGTGTGCATTCCTTTGAACAAATTTTTCCATTTTTCTGGATCTCAATTACTTTATCTAAAATAGAACATTCACTTTGATGGCTGTTTAAATCCAGTTATAAAATGATAATATTGTCATTGTGGATACCTAAAATCTGTTTGAAAGATGGCAGTCTAAGGGTAACTAATGTCAAGAGTAATCTTGAGAAATGCAACATAATCCAAGTATTCCATTATTAGAAGTTTTCCTTAAAAGTATTATGCAAAAAAGCGAAACAAGAAAATAAAGATCTGTTAAAATATTTTCATATTAATTTTGCATAATTCCAAAGAACTAAAAAAAATCATGTCCAACAATAGTGGAATGGTTAAATAATTTGTGATGCATTTGTGTAATATAATACTATAGCCAAGAGCAGCAAGTATGAAGAATATAAAAACATTTGTAAAATACTATAAAGAGAAAGGAAGTGGAACTGAAAGTACAGACTATATACTAATAACAATGAACTGGAAAAGAAAGAGAAACAAAAAAAGAAAAATGAATGAGAATGAAAGGACAGACACTTAGAGATTGCTCAACAATTATAATATTTTATGAATTAAAATTAATTTTAAAATAAACCATTACTAGGCAAGTTTATTTGACTGCATTCATGTTTACTGTTGAGGGTTTTTTGTGCATGAATTCAAAAAATAGACACAATTGATCAATGATACTACAATCACAAAAGACACAGCCTGAGCAGACAGCATTTTCCTGAATTCCTTTTCTCTTACTACCTCTTATTGCCACATGCAGCATATTATTCCATTTCATTTTCTGGGGAAAAAATACACATCTCAATTTGAAGATATTAAATATTTTCCCCAATTCTAGAGACAGTTATGTAGCACAAGCATACAAGAGGATGTTTTTATGGTTGTTTCTAAGGGCAAAAAACATCAGTCTCCAATTATGGAAGTCAGTATTCCAAATATACTTATGGCACACAGCTGTTTCATTTTTAATTGCCATTTGTGGCCTGTCATCAAGGTACAGCCTGCTAGGTAAACATGCTTTTTGATTGTTTGAAGTATGCATATAGGACATCTGCTGGTTTTCTTCCCTCTATTAGGACATTAGCCAACATCTTTGTGACAAAATATCTAGTTGCTTCAATATACTTTGGAGTATCGTGTGTACTTGACAATGTATGTAAAACAATCTTCAGATTTCAAATTTATAATTGCAATATATAGATATATTCTATCAAACTAGAAGGCCAGTGAATATGAAGACCCATATCCCAAATAGAACTCAAAGGTAAAATTAAAGATGCTGAATTCATAGAAATATCCACGTCACTTTTTGACATATGACTAGCAGGTAATATAAAAGAAATTTTCACAAATGTTCCAGGATTTAAATTTCCAGTTCCAGTTGAAATATTCATTTGCACAACTATGTATAATGGCCATGCTGTCAATTCCTTTAGAGCTTGCTGGTTTCTTCAAAGAATTCAGAATTGGAGGAGATATATTTTCTAATCCATTTATTTTGCAGATAAAGAAACCAAGGACAAAAAAGTTTATGTGACTTTTCCAAGGTCACACAGAGATTCAACTCCAGGTCTTTTGACTAAATTCAATGCTCTTTCTACTATACCTTTTGGTCATTATAAACTTTCATGCCTGAATAGGAAACTTTAAAGCAATAAGTCTTGTATTACCAAAATTTTAAAAACTATTTTGCAAGGAACAATTTTTACAAATTAGGCATACCAAGGTTTAGTGAAGGCAAAGTCTTAAAAAAGACTTAATACTAGAATACAAAAGTTATTTTGCCAGAAACACCAGATAGATAGCCAACTATAAAACTGGAAGACTTGGATTCCAGCTCTCCACTGACATATACTGACTATGTGACCTTGAGCATGTAACTTACCCTCTCAGTGTTCTAGCTAACTCTCTAAAATTATACAACGTCATAAATCCTGACTTTCATTGATGTAGGAAGTTTTCTCAACCAGAAATACTTCATACTGAAAATATTACAAGCCTAGCCCCAAATATCCTATTACAAAAAACAAAATTAAATCTCCTCTAAGTACAAGATCTGATTAAAAGTTCAATATGAAGGTATTATGTCTTTCGGCTTTATGGTAAATCAAATTTATATATCAGGTAAGTTAAGTGTCTGTTCTAGAGTAAAAGAGATATGAACACAACTTCTCAATGGTACGACTGCATTTTTTTCCTTCTTTTTCCTTAAGGACCAAGAGGGTATGAAAATTGTGTTAAAACAGTGGAGTATTCTCAGAACAATATCCACAAATGCCAATAATTATAGATTTTGCTTTTCTTACATTCTCTAGGCTCTAATCTTCAGTAGTCTATTATAATGAGTGGTACAACATCAGATATTTTCCACATGACACTCATTTATCATACTCAAATTATAGACCATAGGCCAAGATTCTGGTCAAATAGGATTTAGTTTAAATAATGCAAAAGCAACCCCAGGAAATGTTGTGATAGATGTCAAGAGCTACAATGTCCATGTTACTGAACTAGACAGCACACACAAAAAAAGAAGACATTATAGCCCTAAAACTTTAATCTTCCCACCTCCTAGTATTAGGAAGTAAATCACCCAGTCAATCACCACTGAATTTGTATGTTAATTATAGGATCACAGCTTTTTTATTTTTAATATGGGCATTGTGCCAGCTGCTTGGCAGATTAGTGACTTTTTCTTGGAAATTCAGTAAGTTGTTTGCCAGAGATTCAAATAAGACACAGTGGGAAGCCTTATTAATCTGAGTTTGGGTCTCCAGTCCCTGATTAGATGTAACAGGAAAAGGAAATTTTCCTTCTATAGTTGTAATTACAGATAGAGAATTCTTTTTTAGCTCTCCATATTTTACTAATGATTTTGTTAATATAAAATTCATGCCTTTCTATCCCTTGACAATAAAAAGTCCAAGCTTGAACAAAAAGTATTCTTTAGGAACAAAGGATGATGTAAGGCTATCTAAAGAAAACTGTGCTTCACAAGGATTAGGGATCACATCTTTTCTACTTTCTGTAAAAGACTTCCTATGTTGTGGACATCTAAAAAATGATGAGACAACTCATCCTAACTTTGAATTAATGAAATATTTAATAGTGAGTTTCAGTAAAACTACATCACTCTCCTTCCTAACTGGTGCTGAAATAATAAAAAATAATGCTACCAATATTAAAATAATAACAAAATAGTTAATTTTTAGTGTTATCATTACTTCCAACTTATGGAGACTGTGATGCATTTATATGTGCAGTGATGTCCTAGTATATCTGGTCAGAATTTTTGTTATTGAAGATGCAAAAAAGCATGTACAATCAGCTCAATATATACCCAGAAATTTTATCTAATTGAACTGAAAAAGAAGAGAGCAGTTTTCTCACTCATCCCACCTCTTCTACCTCCAACTTCTGTCCCTATAATTTCTGTTTTCTTTCATGTAATAAGTGTGCTAATAACATGATACAACATAAGGCTCTCCCCAGTTTATGCTCTTCTTTCTTGTTCCCATCTGTGAAACTCAGAATTTCTTTAACAATAATTTAACACAATACAAGGGGATTACTCAGCTACTCTTTTAATCTCTGCTAAAGCTATTAGCTTTTTCCTATTTAAATCAACCATTTCAAAATTACTTCTTTGAAACATAATATTTTCTTTTAAAGGACAAAGAACATAACCACTTTTACTCTGTCACAGAATATTAACTTATAAGACAAAATGTATCACTCTCTCTGGGACTACTTTCCTAATTTTAACTCCCTCTGACTACTACTACTCAGTTTTCTAGGGATAATTTCTCAGAGAATAGGGATTTCTTCCCCCCTCTCCTGTAGTCCTCAATAATATTTAACTAGTTGAAATTTCCTCCATATCAATTAACCAACTAACATCAATTAACTTTTGCAAGGTTATTGAAGGGGCAGTTAGGTGGTACAATGGTGGTTAGACCTGGAATCATGGAGACTCATCTTCTATGAGTTTACCAGCCTCAGACCCTTACTAGCTATATGACCCATATCAAGTCATTTAACCTTCTCTGCCTCAGTTCCTCTTCTGTAAAATGAGCTGGAGGAGGAAACAGCAAACCACTCCAGTATCTTTGCCAAGAAATCCAGAAATGGGGTCATGAAGAGTCAAGAAATGATTGAAATGACTCAACAACAACTTTACAAAGATATGTTTATTGAGAAGATATAACAGAGTCAAAATGACATCCTCCCACTCTGTAACCTACTATCCTATATATTCATACACAGTCCAAGGGAGAGTGGGTTCAGACTTAGAAAGCATATGTGGCAAAAACAAAACAAACAAAAAACCTTCATGGATTCTGTTTGGCTGGAAGTCCTTTTATCTCTCTCTTGAATTTTCATGTAATTCCCCTGGGGTGTATCTCTTTTCTGGGTTCTGGGTGTGTGTGTGTGGGGGAGGGGTGTATGTGTGTGTGTGTGTGTGTGTGTGTGTGTGTGTGTGTGTGAGATTCCAGTAGAATCATGAAATTGCCTTTTCTCAATATTTTGTTTGCTTTGTTTTGTTTGTTTCTCAATAGTTTGTTCTTGATTCCCATGCAGATGCTGCCATCAGCCAAGAATTCTCTTTCCGTTACTGGTAATCGTATCTTCTGGCCTTTCAAGGTTTGAAAGTCTTCTGGTCAAGTGAGTAGGGAATAATAATAATAGTATTTATCATATCTCTCATTTATATAGCACCTACTATGTGTCAGGCACTGTACGAAGAGCTGTCCAAATATTATCTCACTTGATTTCCCCATCAACCTTGGAAGGTATTATATACTGCTATTTTCTCACTTACAATTAATCACCCAAGACAGAGATTAAGTGACTTGCCTAGGAGGACAAACCTGGTAAATGTTTAAGATTGGATGTCAACATAGGTCTTCCTGATGCCAGGCCTCGAACACTATCAGAAATTGTCTCCTCCCACTTCCAAACAATTCTTTCTCTACATTTTGTCCATCATTATTATACCACTAAACTAGACTAGACAGTTAATAACAAGCTGAATTAACCTGCTGTCTTATCCAAAATCCCACAGTGAAAATGATTCTTTTCAATCAATACCGGTATATCTCCTTTGTTATCTCATTTCACCCAAGGATACAAGTATTTCACTCCTTCCAAATTGATTAGTGTCTTTTTCATACTTATTTTATGTCTTTTAATTATTTTAAAGTATTTAGAAATTGTTCATATTTTATATCTTTGATTGTTTTTTATAACTCAAGGAAATTTTCACTTAAAGAGAATAAAGTAGAATGTTAGTTAAACTAATTAGGAGGGGTGGAGTGCTTGATTGATACAATATGGAAGTGCAAGTCTTCAGTATTTAATTGGAGTAGGACAGAACCTTCCTTTACAGAAACCATCTTCTCTCTGCCCAGTTAAATTATATCCACCAAGCTTGCATTTTTTCATGAAGCACATGTTGATTTACATAGTCTATTAAGAATGGATGAAAACTTTTTTTTTATCTTTTGAAGCAATTGTTGTTAAGTGACTTGCCCAGAGACACAAATAAGTGTCTGAGGCTGTATTTCAACTCAGGTCCTCCTAATTCCAGGGCCAGTGATCTATCAGCCAGGCTACCTAGCTTCTTCACCTTGAAAACATTTAATTAAATTCATTTTAATACATGTTTAATTCCCTGTGCTAGGCACTTGAAATAGAAAAAACAAAAACATAATCCCTGCTGCATACTCATAGTTTCAGTTGCCAAACTATACATACAAAGTCATAGAAACTGGGTCATCAAAGGCTATTTAAATTAATTGAAGAAGAAGGACCTAAGCACTACCATCAAACTGAGAATAATGTAAATGATATTAAAATGCTTAAATTTATGCACAATTAAAATGAAGGTCAAATTGTTGACCTAAATGAACAAAACCAAATAAAACAACTTCATTCTGCCATCTAAAGAACTTGTGTTACAGGTAAGTCGAATAAATAATAGGGAGAAACTAAATATTTTTTTAAATTAAGAAGTATAAGCTTTCAACAGACTCTTTGTATTCTAAGTACTCTGAATTAGAAAAATTGAATTTAGGTTTACTGTGCTTATAATTAAGTGCTTATAATTAAGTTTATTATGCTTTTGAGAAATAAATAAGAAGATGGTGGAGTAGCAAGATTCACATATACTAGCTCTGAATCTACAGCCCATAAATTACCTGTAAAGAGGAACTCCCAACAAATTCTGGAGCAATGGAAGGCACACAACAACGGAGTGGAGGAGACCTCTGTTCCAGAGAGTCCTGAAAAACTGACACCAAAGGTCCATTGCACACCGGACCTGGAGCAGAGCCCAGCCCTGCCTTGTCTGCAGCACCAAGAGGAGCAGATCCGAGTAGGCTTCAGGGACGGAATCTGCAGCAGGCTGTGAAGGTTCCTCATCCCACAGGCACAAAGGTCAGTGAGACAGCCTTCTGGACTGTCCAACAGGGGAGTGGGGTGTCTCCATAACTTAGGACCCCTTCAGAAGCAGAAGTGGGGGAAGCAGTGGACAGGGGCTCCCAAAGCAGGCAGGAGCTCGGATCCATTGTTGAAAGGCTCCACATAAACCCCCTGAGGGAACTGAGCCCTGTGAGGTGGCCCTGCTTCCAGCTGAGAACCTGAACTTAATCTCACACTGAATAGCAGCCAGCCCATTGCTGAAAGCCCTGAGCCTGCAAAGTAGCATTTAAATCTCAGACCCTAAGCACTAGCTGGGCGGATCTGGAGGTGAGGTGAGTGTGGAAAGGAATCTCAGAAGTCAAGCAACTGGCTGGGAAAATGCTCAGAAAAGGGAAAAAAAAATGACAATACAAGGTTACTTTCTTGGTGAACAGATATTTCCTTCTTTCCTTTCAGATGAGGAAGAACAATGCTTACCATCAGGGAAAGACATAGGAGTCAAGGCCTCTGGATCCCAAAA